>JAVJIF010023877.1:0-66046 GCA_038442645.1 Agave tequilana
CAAGTCGACTACATTGGGGTAGTCGACTAGGTTAATGGATAAGTCGACTTGGAAGGTTAAGTTTGTGTGTAGTTATCAAGGCTATTACATATCATCTTACTTGACACAATAACTTCCACAAACACCCATAAGCTTCAGTAAACTCCATCTGAGTAGAGCAATCATCATGTAGTAGTCGTGTTCGTCAATCATCAAAATCTTTGATTGGAGAAGCTTCAACATCTTGAACATGTCAGGTTCCAACAGTCTATAGTCTCTTCCGCTGTTTTCCCCGTATTTGGGGTGCAGGCTATGGGGAAGAGTTCAAAGATGCGGGGGAGGGGCATTCGTCCCTGAGCCGGAGAATTTTGAGTGGCTGGTCAGCATCCGGCCCTCGCATTTATTGTATAGAAGCGGGGACACCTGCTACCTAGAGCCCTTGTTCCAAGTCGGTTTGCCCGTTAGTTTGGTATGACCAACTGTACGTGGGCAATCCGAATCTCAATTTGGCTTTCATGGGGAGCCTTATTGATGGGGCTCGTGCTTGGCGATTCTTTACCGCAGCCGTACCGGGGCGCGGCTGCGTACGCCGTAAAGAATCCAATCTCCTAATGACCCTGTGCTTTTGCCAGTGGTATGCCACTTCCAACTCCACACCTCTTGGGTTCAATGCTAACAGCTCTGGTGTGAAGTTATTTCTCAGCGGCTGAGACAGAAGGCTTCTGATAAAAGGGAAGGCAAAAGGGTTCGCACTCCAGATATAGAGAGTTTGTTGCTGTGAAAGACAGCGAGGCCTCAGATGCCGAGAGTCCTCGCTTCGAGGTGGGAGCGGGGGCTGAGACTCCTGCAACTGGCTCTGGCGTGATGGGGACGGCTCCCTCTCGCTGTATAGAAGAAGTGGAGGAAGAGGATTCCGAAGTCCACTTCAAAAGAAAGCGGGCAGGTAGCTCTCGTAGGAAATCATTGGCGAAGAAGCCCCGCCGCCAAGCTCCAACGATCGCTGTAGAGGTTCATCCCTCTACAGCGATTCCTCCTGCTGCCCCATTAGCGGCTGGACCGTCGGTTGCTGAACCGACTAGCAGTGAATTCGCTCCGGGTTTGAGTAAGATTACCCTGTCCATATAATACGCCTTTTTGTGTGTTTCCATTGACTCATTATCAATCCTTCTTGATTGTAAGAGCTGAGGCAGCTGGAGAGCAAGGGAACATTATGATCCCCTATTCAGTTATGGAGCTGAAGCTGGTTCTTTTGCCCGTCTGGAAGAGTCCGGAGGTGATGTGCCGACATTGGTCCCTCGGGCGCTGGGACTTCTAAAGGAAGTCCTGAGGCATCGCTCTCTATCGGGTGGTCCCAGGATACTCGGCAAGCGAAAGCGAGCCGGCTATTCGTGCTGATTCTGCCAAAATTTTTTCGTGGAGCCCTTGAAGACTGATGTGGCTGATGAGATGTTTGAGGTGACATCATCCTTTGGTATTGTCCTAACCTCCTGGCTTCTTCTGCATGTAGTGTCCCGACTAACGTAGTCTTGTTACAGGTGTTCGGTCTCAGATGCATCAGCTTCAAGAGAGCCAGAAGATTTCCCCGAAGGGTCAAGGGTGACATGAGCGCTTCGATCGCGGCTGATGCTGCTGTGCTGGATGCGCTGTACGGCGATCTGCCTTCTTATCGGCCCAAGTCAGCCGAAGGACCAGAGGTTGAAGGGGGAGCATTTCCGGAGGTGTCCTCACTCCCAACTATATCAACGAGTGAGGTGAAGACAATTTTGCCAAGTGCGGAGCTGAGGGTGATTACAAGCCCTACTTCCCCAACTCTGGTAATTGAGCCTGCTGTTCAGGAGATGGTTTCCAGCCCTACCTCAGCGGTGGCTAGCGCACTGATTTCCATGAAGACTCCGCAGAAATTACTGACATCTGTCCTACTGTTGATGTTCCCATTGCTCCTTCCACGTAGTGTCGACCAGGCTGGTGGATTTCTCTGAGGTTACCTCTCTACCAGAAGTGGCTGAGGTTGAGAACGACTATATAGGTGACCTCGTCGATAACTTTTATAAAGGCTTAGGGCGGACATCGACCTGGTTTTGAAGGCCTCGACTATGTTGTTCTCAAAGTTAAAGGTGGTCCTCTCCCGTGGCATTGAAAGTATCGGGATTTGAGGGGTATCATCAGGCTACTGCTTTGGAACTCCTGGTGGATGAATTTGAGAAGGATGTAGAGGAATGGCGCCGTCTCCGCTGTTCGGGACCTGGAGTCTTTATTTGATGAGCGGTTCGCGCGTCTTGTCGCTCAAAAGCACGAGGCCCGGCTTGTCGCTCAAGAGGAGCTAAGGCTATCTCTTCTGACTTGAAATCCTTGGAAACAAGGCAGCAGAGGTCGGAGTGCAATTGACGCCTCCACCAGTGCTCTTCTTGACGCTAAAGACAAGATTGGGAAGCTGAGGAAATGATCAGGAAAGCCAATCTTATTTTATCCAAGGCTAAACTGGTGCGTCTTGAAGAAATTGCGCGGCTTGAGCAGCTTCAGGCTCAAATGAAGAGCTCTCACAGTAGGGATCGTCACAAGGGCAACTTTGGCGGAGGTTGAAGCTCGTCTGACCCAGGCAATGGATTTCAATGAGGCCGAGCTGAGGTCGCAAGCGCTTGCCCAGGCTGCTGATGACAGGAGGACGAGGCTGGACTCCCTTGGAGAGCGGCTCAGATCTTACAGTGTGCGCCTGTAGCTCCATGTACTTTATCCTTTTAGAATAAATGCAATTCTTTTTTTTTGTCGAATTTCCAATCTTTATCTTCTTTTTGAATTGCGGTTCCAAATTGTATTGCAATTTCTTGATAACATAGTCCTTGTTGGGCTGGATGATGAGACTTGGCTATCTGTCAGTTCAGAGGTCGCGATGAATAACTGGTTGAGACGCCACCAAGCCCGAAACCGGTCCTTGTCGATCGAAAGATGAGACCTGTCTTTTGTAAATGTCAACAGGCTCGAAATTGAGATTTGGCTGTCTGCTGTTTCAGAGGTCGCAATGACATAACCGATTGAGACGCCCACCAAGCTCCAAAAATTGGTGATACTCGTCTTTTGTAAGTCAACGAGTATCGAGACCTGTCTTTTGTAAATGTCAACAGGGCTCAAGGTTGAGACTTAGCTGTCTGCTGGTTCAGAGTCGCATGACATAACCGATTGAGACGCCACCAAGCTTCAAAATTTGGTGATACTTGTCTTTTGTAAATGTCAACAAGTATCGAGACCTGTCTTTTGTAAATGTCAACAGGGCTCAGAATTGAGACTTAGCTGTCCGCTGGTTCAGAGGTCGCGATGACATAACCGAATGAGACGCCACCAAGCTCAAAAATGGTGATACTTATCTTTTGTAAATGTCAATAAGTATCGAGACCTGTCTTTTGTAAATGTCAACAGGCTCAGGGTTGAGACTTGTCTTTTGTAAATGTCAACAAGCTCAAAATTGAGACTTGGCTGTCTGCTGGTTCAGAGGTCGCGATGACATAACCGATGAGACGCCACCAAGCTCAAGGGTGGTGATACCCGTCTTTTGTAATGTCAACGAGCATCGAGACCTGTCTTTTGTAAAGGTCAACAGGGCTCAGAATTGAAACTTAGCTGTCTGTTGGTTCAGAGGTCGCAATGACATAACCGAATGAGACGCCACCAAGCTTCAAAAGGTGGTGATACCCGTCTTTTGTAAATGTCAACGAGTATCGAGACCTGTCTTTTGTAAATGTCAACAGGGCTCAGAATTGAGACTCGGCTGTCTGCTGGTTCAGAGGTCGCAATGACATAACCGATTGAGACGCCACCAAGCTCAAAAGGTTGGTGATACTTGTCTTTTGTAAATGTCACAAGTATCGAGACCTGTCTTTTGTAAATGTCAACAGGGCTCGGAGTTGAGACTTGTCTTTTGTAAATGTCAACAAGCTCAAATTGAGACTCGGCTGTCTGCTGGTTCAGAGGTCGCAATGACATAACCGATTGAGACGCCACCAAGCTCAAAAGATTGGTGATAGAATTTGGGAATAGGTCTCATTTTCACGGGGAGAAACGAGGGAATCACTGTCATAGGTTTAATGTTAACGTAACAGTGAAATTTATTTGTGGTCTTACCATCTATGGATGAGAATTGGTAAGTGATTTTGGAGGTCTCGTTCTCACGGGAGAAACGAGGGAATCACTGTCATAGGTTTAATGTTAACGTAACAGCGAAATGTATTTGTGGTCTTACCATTCTATGGATAGAATTGGTAAGTGATTTTGGAGAGGGAATCAAATGGGAACTGGTCCCTTAGGATTTTTAGCAAATCCCCAGCTGTCAACGGGTTTGATATGCCTTTACCAACTACCGTTTGAATTGGGCTAGCCATGCTATTCCCCTCAGCATGATGAGTTGTCGAGGACTTATGTTGGGCTTAAAAGCAACATTTTCCTCCGTCCTTAATCGTTAAGGATATTGGATCGTCTGGTTAACGTATGTGTAACCCTGACTCTCCTTTAAGACAACCAGTATACGGCCAGGTTCCTACTGGTTTATGGTTGTGTGATCTCGCTTGGAGGAAGAGAAAGGCTCTCTTTGTGTGTACTTTGCACACGAAGGTCTTGATCAGAGGTGTAATGTTAACTTGATCATGAGAAGGATCCTTGATTAAGGATAATACTTTTTTAAGAACTTGCCATTGATCGGCATCATGAGTAGGTCGCCATCTGAAGTCATAAGGCGTATGCTCCGTTTGAATAGACTGTTTCTATCAAAAACGGCCCTTCCCATTTTGGCTGAAATTTGCCTTTGGTCTTGTGCGTCATAATCATCGGTCGTCTGACGGCTAAAACCAGGTCTCCTTTCTGGAAGACTCTCTGTTTGACCTTCTTATTGAAGGCTTTTGAAATTCGAGCTTGATACAGCTCGATATGCTGCTGAGCTTGTAGCCGCTTCTCGTCTAAGGCTTCGAGCTCTTGAAGACGCAACCGATCATTATCCTCTGATGTTATCTTGGTGGTCAGAGCGACTCGCAATGATGGCATCTGGATTTCCAACGGGATGACTGCTTCGCACCCATATACCAAGGAAAAAGGCGTATTGCCTGTCGGTGTCCGAACCGTGGTTCGGTAGGCCCAAAGACATTCACCAAGCTTTTCGTCCCAATCTCGCTTGTTCGAGGAGACGAATTTCTTGAGTAGCTTGATGATCGTTTTGTTGAATGCCTCCGCTAAACCGTTAGCGGCAGGATTATAGGCAGTTGAAGCCACATTCTGAATTCGGTATTTATCGCAGAACCGATAGAAACTTGGCTTATGAATTGGGGACCGTTATCGTGGATGATCCACCTAGGGACACCAATCGATGGATGACATGGTGTTTGATGAAATTAACCACATTAGAGTTTTGACTTCACCAGTGGTATAGCCTCTGCCCACTTTGAAAAGTAGTCGGTTATTGCAAGGATAAACTGGTGACCTCTTGTCGAAGCGGGGCTGATTGCCCTACGACATCGATTCCCCATGCTTCAAATGGCCATGAAGCAACAGTCGGGTGGAGTAGCTCCGAGGGCTGGTGTATGAAATCCGCATGAATTTGACATGCTTTACACCTTCGTGCATATTGGATGGCATCGGCTATCATAGTTGGCAATAGTATCCAAGTCTATGCAACCTGTCTTTGAGCTTTGGACCTGGCTGATGAGCTCCGCAAATGCCGTCGTGCGCTTCTTGGAGCGCTTCTTGTGCCTCTGAATTGGAAAGGCAACGGAGGAGGAGACCGTCATATGAACGACGGTAAAGTGTCTTCAGAGTCAGATCGTAGTAGAAACGGAGAGACCTTCGTCTGATAGATGCCGCTTCTTTAGGATCGTCTGGAAGCAGACCGTGCAAAGCATAGTCAATAAGAGGAAAGCGCCAATCTCTCGGCTTAAGATCCGTGGAGACATTATAGACTTCTCGAGTTCTTAGCATGTGCTTGGAGCATACAAGATGTCGAGTTGCGACTGTGAGGTGATACTCGGTGTCGGCTGGCAAGGCTAGTGTTGTTGCTAATGCAGCAAGAGTATCCGCCTTGGTATTTTGAGATCGAGACACATGCCCGATATAGAGCCTTCAAATAGGTTGGCCAATTCAATGGCCGTGTGATAATAAGGCACCAAGTCCTCATGGCGGACTTCGTATTCGCCTTTAACCTGATTGATGATCAGTTTTGAATCGTCATAAGCTTCGAGGTAGCGTACCCCCATTCCATGGGCGAGTTGAAGACCGATGAGCAGAGCATTATTTTCTGCTACGTTGTTGGAGCATGATTCTGTCAAAGAAAATGCTCTGGGAAGAACATGGTTCTGCGGGGAGATAAACACACCCCCGCTCCGGCAATAATCTTGCCTTTAGGGCCCATTCGCGATGCTCCATCAAAGAACATCTGCCACACTTCCTCTTCTGAGGTTGCATAAGACTCGAAGACTTCATCAGGGATATCTTCGTGAAGTTTTGAATGCTCCGGAACTGGATGAGCAGCCAAGAACTCTGTAAGGGCCTGGCTTTTCCGCCTTCTGAGGCGTGAAGATCATGTCATACTGAGACAATAAAGTGCCCACTTAGCCAATCTTGAATTCAATGATCCTGGCTTCATCATAAGAAGACGCAATGGGTTTACTCTGGAGATGACATGTATGGTCTGGCCGACCAAATAATGTCGTGTCTTCTGAACAGCGAAGACGAGAGCTAAACACTCTTTCTCGATAGGGTTGTAGCGAGATTCCGCTCCTATCAGAGTTCTGCTCAGATAATAAATGGCCTGCTCGTGGCCATTGTCGTCCTTTTGAGCGAGGAGGGCACCGAGGGAGTAGTCCAGAGCTTTTACATAAAGCAAGAATGGTTTTCCCTGATGTAGGAGCCACTAAGACTGGAGGCTTTGTGAGGTACCTCTTGATGTCTTCGTAAGCTTTCTGGCAAGCTTGATCCCATACGAAGGAAGCACCCTTTTTCATGAGTCGGGTGAACGGTTGACAGCGGTCTGAGAGATTTGCAATGAATCTTCTGATATAAGCCAGCCTGCCTTGCAAGCCTCTAAGCTCTTTGAGATTCCTTGATGGATGCATGCTCTGAATGGCTTTGACTTTGTCGGGTCAAGATAAATCCCTTTTGATGTGACAATAAACCCAAGGAACTTGCCGCTTGAAACTCCAAGAAGGATTTTGTCGGGTTCATTTTCAGTCGATGAGCCCGCATTATGTCGAACATCGTTCTCAGGTCGCGAAGATGTTCATTCTTGTTGCGGCTTTTGACGGCAATGTCGTCGACATAGCACTCCACCGTTTTTCGAGATGATCGCGAAAGATTATACTCATTGCCCGCTGATAGGTTGCTCCGGCGTTCTTCAGTCCGAAGGGCATTACAGTGTAGCAGTATATCCCCAATGGTGTTCGGAACGAAGTATGTTTCTCGTCGTCGGGATATATCTTAATCTGGTTGTACCCTGAAAAGCCGTCCATGAAAGACATCCTTCGAACCCGCATGTGTTGTCAATCATGACGTCGGTGATGGGCAGCGGGAATTCATCTTTAGGACAGGCCGTGTTGAGATCACGATAGTCGATGCAGATTCGTATCTTCCTGTTCTTCTTGAGGACGGGGATGATGTTAGCTACCCAATCTGGATGTTGTTCCTCCAGGATGAAGCCACATGTAATGAGCTTGTGAACTTCGGCTTCAATAGCTTCCATAATGTTCGGGCGAAACCGACGTTGTTGCTGCTTGACTGGCTTGACGTCAGGCTTGATGTTTAGACGGTGCATAGCGACCTGTGGATCAAGTCCGGGCATATCTTCGTAGCTCCACGTGAAGACATCTATATACTCCTTTATGAGCATTATCAATTCTTCCCTTTCTGTAAGTGATAGGCTTTCACTTATGAAGATGGGCTTAGGGTGGTCTTGACTTCCCAAGTTGACCTGCATCACCTTATCTTCAGTAGGTGGCTCGCGCAATTCGAATCGCTTTTCCCATTGAAGGTCTAATTGCTGGGCCCATGGTTCCTCATCAGTGGCTTCTGCAGGCTCCAATTGACTGCTCGAAGTCATATTAACGGTGAGGTCTTCGAACATTCCTCCTACACTGACGTCTGAGTCCCACTCGGAGGATGAGGCTGAATGTGATGGAATTGGTTCATCGTCTTTAGCTTGAACCGTTGCTGACGATGTGGGTGTAACATACCCTAACCCCCTGCGTGTACTATCATAGTAATTTGCAGGCTTCCCTTTAGGCACAAAGTTCCGCATCAAACCGCGCCTTCCTTTTTCGAAATTCTGGCCTGCTCCATGCTTCAAGTTGTACCCCATTTTCTTCATAATATGGCGCGCTGACTGCGCGTATTGAAAGAATTGTGGAGTGTCTGAGTCTGACTTGAATTTGCGACCGTGGGTCCCCGTGGTTGAGTTCTACCGAAGATTATCGGTAACTGACCTTCTTTGGATGGCGGGATCACCAAGACGGCTCCCTCTGCAGATTCCATGGGCGTACTGGACGCACTTGGCTTGTGTAAAGGCAGGTGTAGGGAGCTATCCGTCATGGATTCAAATAGCCCAAAAGTCGCGGGATAATCAAAAGAAATATTATCATTATTACCCATTCACCTTCATCCTCTGAAGGAGTATTACATAGGGAATTATTGAGGCATGCTATAATTGGTTCACCAATTAGAATGGCTGGCATGCCTGCTTCGGATTCTGAATCCGCCTCGTTGCCACTTTCATCATCGTCCGGCAACGGTTCTTTAGGTGTTCCACCGGCCTCTTGATACAGGAGAGCGTCAGTGAAGTAGTTTTTCACCCCTTTGAATGGTTGCTTTTCAGCAAAGACAGTTCGTACTGTCGTGTCATCTTCAACATATTTGAAGCATTGGTGCAGAGTAGAGGGAACGATCCAGTTGGCATGGATCCATGGCCGTCCCAGCAGCAGGTTATATGATGTGTCAGCGTCAATGACATAGCATGTCACTTCTGACTTCAGGCTCCCGATTCTGCAACGGAGTCGAATTTTTCCCCAGTGGATGACTGCTCCTGGCGTTGAAACCGTATATTGCAGTAGTGGTTGCGGACAACCTGTACAGCGGTATGCCGAGGAAGTAGAGAAGCCTTTTGGGGATGATGCTGAGTGCGGACCCCGGGTCGACTTGTATTCTTTCGATACACGTTGAACCGATATATCCGGTGTAGTACAGAGGTCGATCGTGCTTGTTGTCTTTGAGAAGCATATCTTCCGCCGTGAATGTAATAGCAGGCACCTTGGATTGTGTATGATGACATTCTGAGCAAGGAGACTGAACGTCATCGTTAGGGATTTCTGGCATGCATGTCAGAAAGGATTTTGAATTGGCTAGCGCCTCCCTGAGTGCTTCTCTTGTTTCTTTCGAGAGGCGAAGGAGCTCGTGTATAGTGATACGAGCTGGGATATTGGCCAGCTGAGCCAATATGTCAAACCGAAAGGGCGTATCAAACCCTTGGCCTGGTGGTTTCTTCAACACGTGGTCGAATCGTGCCTCCTTAGGCCTCTCTTTTCCCTTGGTTGGGATTGGAGTGGATGCTGACATTGGTACCGACGTCGTTTGCCGTTGTATCTCGTCAGTAGACTTTTCATACTGCCTCAAGTATGATTTTCCGGATCGGGTGCCCGTCTGTTGAGGCGTATCGGCTTGCGCCGTGCAGGCAAGCTTTTCCCCTTCTGAATCACTGAGGGAAGCCGATGTAAGATTGCCGTCGTCTGGCAGAATAGAGATGACATTGCAAGACTTGCCCTTTGAGTTGGGCTGCTTTGAATCCCGCTGTACGTCTTGGACGAGGTCTGGGTGTACCCACATGACTTCTCCTGTCTCCAATGTTAAGGGAACAAGACCCTTATTGTTTTGAGCTGTAGCTGAAGGACACTTGACTTCCAACCGTGGTACAGGGGCTGGATAGGTCCCGTCAGGAACTGTGACCTTTTGGGTACTGCCGAATTCGAGAGTCACCATATTGGCAGTGACTTTCTTCTGTTCCGTCTTCAATGTCAGAACCCCGGCATCGATCAGGGCTTGTATTCTGTCCTTGAGGACATAACACTTGTCAGTAGGATGGTGGATCATCCTGTGATAGAGACAGTATTTAGGGTCGTTTGTGCGCCCTATCTCATTGGGGCGCCGAGCATCTGGCAGTTTCATTTTGTTCCCTTTGTGGAGCAGATGGAATATCGTGACCACCTGATCGTCTTTGAAGGAGAACTGCTTTGGAGGGAACTTAGGCTCCTGATTGTTGAAGTTCTTCTTGGTCTTCGACTGCACATCTCCGGATAACTCCACAAACATAGTCTCTTTACCTTTAGCTTGAGAAGATTGCGGTAGGTCGCTACGCCCTTTGTTGTTCATCCCCCACTTGCCTCTAGGGGCGGATGGTTCGAATTTTTTAGCCGACTTCTCGGCTATCTCTGCTTGTTCGACCAATTCCTTCCAGGTGTGAGCTTTGACAGCCCCCATGCGAACTTTCACTTGGTCTAAGAAGTTGTGTCTGCATGTCTGTAAGAGCATGGGTAATGGCATCCCTGCTGGGCACATCAAAGATAAATTTCTGAACCGTTCAATGTAGTCACGGACAGATTCGCCCTTCCTCTGTACAGTGGAGAGGAGCTTGTCCATGGTTACTTCGGTATCATCCTCATAGAAACGAGAGAGGAACCAAGTTTCCAGGTCGATCCAGGAATTGATAGAGCCCGGAGGGAGGCTTCGGAACCAGTCAAATGCCACCCCCTTCAAGGTGCCAATGAATAGCCTAGCCATGACGGCGTCATTGCTTATAACATTACCAGTCTGAGACCGAAAATAGTAGATGTGCTGATTTGGCGAGCTCTTCCCATCATAGGTATGCAACGTTGGTGGTTTGAACTTTGGTGGATATGGTACCGAATCCCACTCCAGTGGGTAAGGACGGACTGCCCCTACCTTTTTTAATTCATCCCTCTGAGCTAGGGATGCGATTTGAGCCTGGAGGCCCTTAAGGACTTCGGCGTCTAAGGAAGAACCCTCCTTGGATTTCTCCAGCTTGGGTTGCTCATTGCTGAAGTGTTCCTCCTCATCGTGATTGCTCCCGGCATCATTGTTATTCCGGTTACTGAGGAGTTGAGCCAGCATCTGTTGAATATTGTCTAAGGCTTCTTGCTGGGTTCTGGAAGTTTGCTCCTGAGCTTCCAAACGTCGACGAAGGTCGTCATTAGCATTATCAGCCATATTGACTGATGCTTTGTCGGTTCGCACCGAGCTAACTGTCGCCGAAGAGGCGTACCCACTATCTTCATCTTCTTCGTCCGATGATTGGAGTGATCTCCTGGGCTCTGGCGAGGCTAGGGCCGTCGAGGAAGAAGGCTGCTCGTAACTGTAGGGTATTGCCACCCAGGATCTGGTGTTTCGGAAGACACCTTCGTCATGCACCAAGACTTCGCCTAAGCCTGGGCTATAATCTGGATCTGGGGACTCTCGTCCTCTTCCGGTCATGTTGACGGATGCGGAGGCTGGCTCTCGTGAGGTGCTCCTTTTGCGGTGTTTCCTCGGGGCCTGTACCGATAGCCGATCAAAAACTGACCGTCGTCTTGGAGGCGTGGCGGGGATTGGTCCCAGCTGGCAATGGACCGAGTGGAGTGTCACCACCAGCTGACATCCCACTTGTTGACAATAGGGGGAAGAGGTTTGTCGATCTGTCAACAATTTCCTCAAATCAGACCCGGTTGGGTCTCTGCAATCGAGCGCAAAGGCTCTTTTGGATCACACATAGGACGATTCCCTGCAAATGGGATTAGCACTGAATAGTGCTTTGGTTCTAGCTTCGCCATCAAGCATAAGCTTAGTGCTTGACGCACTGGAAAGTGGAGCACGCTGTGGTGCTTTACCCGCTATGCTGCTGCGAAAGGGACGAACCCGGTGAGTACGCTGTGGTACAGTAGCTTCGCTCGTGAGAACGAGGCCGGCGCGAGGCATTGCTGCTCTTGAATTGGACGACGGTATGATTGCCGTCGTAGCTTTATGATTGGAGCAGACAGGCATCCTGCCTTTTTCTTCGCGAGAGAGCCGCGGTTAGGCGTAACTACGCCTGAAGCTTCGGTTGGAGACTTCTGTTTAGGCTTCCATACCCGCCTTGGCAGAGGAGACTTAGTTCGCAAGGAACCTGATTAGCCACACGCGAGGCTGAGGGGTGTTGGCAGAATTCTGCTTCCGATTTCTGCTTTGAAACCTTGGTCGTGAAAACCTTCCTATGCTTCCGTGCTCGAAGCATTGGGCCACCCCTAGAGAGGACTTCTTCAAATCTTCCTTGATCGAACTGAACCACCAAGTTCTCACAAGTAAAGGAATCAGACTGCAGACGTGCTTCCTTGTTGCGCCAAATAACCGCAGTAGGTTCGCAGAGAACCTTTTCTGTCTCCGCAGAGACTTTCCTTGAAGATTTAGCCAGAGGGGCTCTGGCTGCACCGGCTTTTCTGAATTCAGAATTAGACCCGAGGGTCTGTTCGTCGCATTGCGACACTTGATTCTCGTAGTGGAGAATTTCGTCCCCAGCGGAGCCGCCATCTTGTTTTCCATTATGTTTGCAAAGGGAGAAAATTTACAAAAAGAGTTTGAGGAGCTAAATTACAAGTATTCTTAAAAAGATTACAAGTAGATCTCCTCAGAGATTCTGGAGAAGTGTGCCGATAGGAGTCTGGTCAACGCGCGACCACTTTGTCCCTTTGACGATGCGAGTGATGAGATTCCCTTCTCGCCTGGTTCGGGGAATCAGAGAACAGATGGTTGGTAGAACCCTCTTGCTGCTTCTCAAAATTGCCTTCAATAAGGAATTCCTTCTCGCCTGGTTCCGGAAATTCCTTGAGAAGAAGGACGATGTTAGGGTATCAACACCCTGGATAGAGAAAGCAATTCTCTAAAAGGTCTCTGAATTCGAGAGCGCACGGTGCGTTATGAAGAAGTCTCTGCTTGTGGAGTCCTCTTGTGCATTTCTCTCTGGTCTTCCCTCCTTGTACCCCGCGATGGGCTATTTATAGGGAGAGCAAGGGTATAACCGTCCCTTGAAAATATGGAAACAGATTGAATCAAATCTGTTTAAATTTGGAAAGTAGCCTTGCTGCGAGGCTAGGATCAGCTTCTGCGAAGCTAGAATTGGCAGGTCGGTTGACCTTCTTGATCTTTCCATATCGTAGGAGGATTTCCCCTGATCTTCTTACTCGTTTTAGAAGAGTCAAGAGATTGTGGCAATCAACTGCCAAATTGATCTCTGATTTGATCTTAATTGGATTTGATCTGATTGGATCCGATCTCATCCGGAGATTTGATTGGTCAAAGGTTGACCATAGCAGACCAATAGCGAAGCTGTCCGCATTGAGCTCGTAGCAGAGCTAGAGACGGTTTCTGGCGAAGTCCGAAAGAAACCCTTTGGCGGAGTTGGAAGTCCTCTGTGGCGAAGTTGCGAGTTAGCTTCTTGGCGAGGCTTTGGATGGTATTAGCCTCTCGAGCGAGGCTATCCCTTTGGGCTCATACGATGCTAAGTGTTAGCATCTTAGACCTGCTGAGGTCTGTTTAGAAACAATCCGGGTTCACTGTCTGCTTGCTGGATCAGTGAAGTCCAAGCTGCTTCCTTATCCCTCGGAGACGGGTGAAAACTGGTCTTCAGCTTGTCTGTCACTTGTCTTTTGTAATTGTCAACAAGTTTAGACATTGTTCGGACCATGAAGATCTTGTCTTTTTTAAGTGTCAACAAAAATCAAATGAAATTCTGCTGTTAGCCATTAAATCTCAGAGCATCTTCAGTGAGGAATTCTTCATAAAGCTTCATCTTTTTTGTGTTCTCTTACCTTTCTCTTTATTTGATTTTTAGCATGATCTATTTTAATATTATAATGTGTTATCTGTTCTTAGTTCTGAACTAATTTTTCGTAACTAGGGTATGATGTAGGGATTGTATTGATGATATGATATTGTGTTTTGTGCAAATTTTACTACATGCTCTATAAAATTTAAATCTTTTGCATGCTAAGTTGTTAATCTTGTACTTTATGATACAATTGGTGCGTACAATTAATTAAAAGGTTAGGTTAGAGTCCGAAAGGAGATAACTTAGCAAAAGCTTCTAAGATTAACAACTATAACTTGAAACATTAAGATGTAAGAGTTGTGCAGTCAGGTTGGAATATCCATCATACTTAATGCATCATCTAACTAACAATCTACTAGATTGAGAAATTGTAAATTCTAGATTTAGTAGATAGAATTGGTATTTTTCGAGAAAAAGTGCTAATTAGGATAAGGAATTTCGATTGTTAGTATGAATAGGATGAATTAGCACAAGCATAATATTTTATTTGGTTACAATTATCGAAATCATTGCCCTAATTCTTTTCATATATAAAGCAAACCTTTTAGTATTAGTTTATTCACAACACCTTCCAACTAAATTGATTATTCAAATAGAACTAAAAAGATTAGTTGATATTTGAAGCAACAATTCTCGTGAGATGATACTCTATTTCACTCTATATTACTTGTTAACGATTGATGTACTTGCCATTCGAATCACCAGAAGTCCCAACACGAAATTCATGCTCAAATCTTCCCAGCTAACTTTTGAAACGGATTAAAGTGTATACAAGCTCGTATTTTGAGCTTGGCCTTTAGTAACTTGACAAATTGGGTAGCTCTTCACAATTATAATCACATCCTTTCCAAGTTAGGGCCAATAGTATCTTTCTTCAAGACTTGCCATCTCTTGTCTCTCCCAAAATGTCCTGCAAGTCTACCTCCTTTCAAGTCTCTAATAACATTTTCTTCAATGAAGTCCTTGGTACACATAACGGCTTTCTTTAAGTAGAAATTCATCTAAGATAGGAAAATCTTGTGCAAGCTGTCATGACGAACATTTCTCCCAGATTTCTGCAAAGTCTTCATCCTCTTTATATAGCTCCTTCATTCGAACCCAATAATTTCGTTTTGTAATGAGACCAGCAACGAAACTTTTCGACTCAATGCATCGGGAACTTTGTTATCTACTCTAGATTTGTGACGGATCACAAAATTGAATTGCTCAAACTAGGATGCCCACCTTGCATGCATCTTATTTATGTGCTTTTGGTTCTTGAAGTGTTGGAGTGATTGATGATCCAGAAATAACACAAAGTCACTAGCTATAAGATAACTTTCCAATAACCTCAATAAACGATACACTGCATATTACTCATGTTCATATGTAGATCACTTTTATCGTGCATCATTTACCTTTTCACTAAGAAAGGCAATGAGTCTCTTTTCTTGTAAGAGTACTGCTCTAACGTCCACTCTGCAAGCATCACATTCTAACTCGAACACCTTCTCAAAATTTGAAAAAGCTAAGATGAGGGTGTTAGTGAACTTCTCCTTCATGAGTGCAAAAGCGCAAAAGCTCTCTTAGCTTCGTCAGACCCTTCTTCTTCAAACGATCTGTCATAGGTGCTACCAAGGTACTGAAATTGCGGATGAATTGCCGGTAGAAGTTGGCTAAACCATGAAATTTTCTTACTCAGTAGCACTCTTTGGTGTAGGCCAATCTTGGATGACCCTCACTTTCTCCTCATCTACATAGATCCCTTGCGAACAGATGACGAACTCTAAGAATATCAGGCTCATAGTCATGAAGCTGCACTTCTTTAGGTTGATGTATAACTCATTTGCTTGGAGAACTGTGAACACTTCTCGTAGATGTTATAGATGCCCGGCCTCGCTAAGATTGTAAATAACAATATCATCAAAGTAGATAACCACAAACTTACCCAAGAAAGGTTTAAGTACTTGATTCATCACCCTCATGAAAGTGCTTGGTACATTAGATAGTCTAAAAGGCATGACCATCCACTAGTGCAGTCCTTCTGGAGTCTTGAACGTCATGTTCCATTAGTCTCCTGGCTAATGCGAATCTGATGGTAGCCGCTACTCAAATCAATCTTCAAAATATGCAAGATCCTCCTAATCAATCCAATACATCATAAAGGTGAGGTATCAGAATCGATATCGGATAGTGATCTTGTTGTTGTTGATGGCTTTGCTGTCTACGCACATGCTGTAAGTACACCTAGAGGGGGGTGAATAGGTGTACAAGCTAATCTAGGATAAATGATGCGAAATTTAAAACTTAATTACAAACACACTATATGTAACAAAGAGTGAGCCTGAATTCTCCGTGAAGGGCTCTGAAACTACTCCTCGAGATTCCTCTAAATTAAGAGTTGAGATGCTATTTGAAGCTCTCTTGATTCAACACAAGTGTGGGCACATAAATAATACCAAGCATGTATATGATATGAAAAATGTAAAACAATACAAGATATAAGAAAGATAGAGTTGAGAGATAGAAGATCAAACGTAAACACTTAATATGTTTCGAGGTTCGAGCTACTGCTCTACATCCCCGCCTTCATAAAAAGAATTTTCACTATGTCCACACAGGACCTTTCACAAAGGGACCTCTACTGAGAAATGACAACTCCACACTAGAAGTGCACAACTCCTCTCTCAAACACAATCACCTCTACACAATAGAGAAGGCACAAAGCTAAAACAAGAAAAAGTTAACAACTTGGTGATCCAATGATCACAAATTCTCTCTTGGTGATCTCAAAAAATCACAAATAATTTTCTCACAAAAACGAGATCCTAAAGATAGGATTAGAATTGATTGGTTCAAGTATGTAAGAAATCAAAGTGTTTGAAAATAAAACAATAAAGAAAATACTTGAGAAAAAACTTCTTGATGGATATATAAAATGAAGAATAAAATAGAATTCCCAAAGACTTAATTTTCTTTGATTTTTCAAAACTTTAAAAACAAAAATAAGATAGAGAATTTTGACACAAAAACTCTTTTGAAAACTTTGTTAAAAACACTTGAGAAGGTGAAAAAATTGCTCTTAGAAATCTTGGTTGAAACTGGCCTCAAAGACCCATTTATATAGGCCCTTGAAAAACTGGCCAGTCCAGAACGGGTCAGAAATGACCGGTCGGTCGACTGCCCGGTCAACAGGCCAACAGTCAGATTTCTATCCATTGGGTTTAACCAGTCGATCGCCCCAAGCAAACATGCCTATTGGTCGACCGCCCGGTCGACCGAGGCTAGAACCTGAGAGCTAACTCTCTGGTCGGTCGACCGTGCGGCCAACCGGCCCAAGGCCAAGGCAGTGTACACGTTCTATGCACATCGGTTGACCGACCGATCGACCCAGCTCTGGTCCTTGGTCGACCGCCAGCAGGCTCAGGACTGAGATTATAGGGTTTGAAATGTTGGCTTTTAGTTACCTATAAAATCCCATAGAAACACAAAAATTTCACAAAAATAAGTTCTTATAATATTTGAAGAACAAATATGTGTGATCAAAATTTAACACATATTACAAACTATTTGAACTATTTTGAGGCATGAAAATTAAGCTTTAAATCAAAAATGGTATTTTCTAAAAACCAAACTTCTAAGAAAAATACAATTTTTCTTTAAACTTGTATAAATATAAAAATATGATATAGAAACACATTTGAAGTATAGTGTACATGAATAGAATCTAATATACATACAAAAGATATATCTATGTTTTGACATTAAATCCAAAACTGAGATTCCATAAAACAAAACTTAAAACACATGACTAGATATACATCAAAATAAGTTTTTAGACAATATGAAACATCAATGTATATGAATGAATCCACTATACATATAAATTATGTAAAACTTGTTTTAATTCTATCTATTCATGAAAATCATATATATATTCTTGAAATTCAAAAAACGGTTAAATCGAAACCAAAACTATTGAACTTGTATGTGTATACTTAAGCATATCAAGACTAATATATTCTTACACAAGATCTAAATAAAAATTAAACTAAACAAATAGAAGTCTTCTCATTGATCTTCATCTCCAAGATGACTCAATCCAAACTTGATCCAAAGAAGCTAGATGCAATCGTTGCGATGTGAGCTCTTAAATCAACACTTATTTGCTTCGACATTTTGACTGTGAATCTCTTGTTGAAGTCAAATCTCTACTTAGATCTTTATCAATATTTGAAACTTATTAAATACAAAATCATTAGCAAACTAACTTCATAAGTTAGTCATCATCAAAACTAAGATGAAGGGCTTCTGGGCCAATAATCTCTCTTTTTTTGATGATGACAAAACTTTTGAGGTTATATATGCATTAAGTAAGGATAGGCTTCATAGAAGCTCCCCCTAAACTCATGCATATGAATAAAATGATAAAAAAAATGCAATAAGCTCAAGATACTAATAAAAGCATATATATATGTAAGCATAAACAGTGAATCAAACATGCATATATAAACACTAATCTTTCTCCCCTTTTTGTCACTCATCAACAAAGAGGTGAAGGCAAACAAATAATACCAATAAATATATTTTAAACAAAGTTCGATATCAATAAAAAAATAGTCAATTGAAAGAAACCAATTGAAAGTGAACAATCTTTTTATCAATTGAAAATAAAACAATCTTTTTACCAATTGATACCAATAGAAAGACATGATACCAATTGAAAATAAAAACCAACTTTTTTTTAGGTAAACACTAAAATCATCTTGCAATAAAGATACCAAATTGAGAATAATATCAATTTAAGATTATTGATACA
Source organism: Agave tequilana (assembly GCA_038442645.1). Taxonomy (NCBI): domain Eukaryota; kingdom Viridiplantae; phylum Streptophyta; class Magnoliopsida; order Asparagales; family Asparagaceae; genus Agave; species Agave tequilana. The sequence goes on from JAVJIF010023877.1 coordinate 18,645, forward strand.
AATATTGAAAATGTTAGCATATACTAAAACAAAATATTTTTCATCATAAAAGTGGGAGTAAGATACTAATTAAAAATAAAATCAATTGAAAGATAAAACAATATTTTTTCTCTTCCTTTATGAAATACCGATAAAAATAATGCATAAACTTATAAAATACCAATTATCATTAAGAACATAAATCTTAGTATAAAATCAATTTGTGCTTTAAAATGTATGGACATTGTATAATAAGCACAAGAAATATCTATATGTATGTATGATCAAAGCAATATAATATCAATTGAAATTAAGATGCACACATATAGAAAACAAATATGAGTTTACAAAAATAAATTTTCATTAAAATCAAGTATATCTCAGAACTACCACCCTATTCATGCACATGTTTGAGAATATTTAATTAAGAGCATACAAGGCATGGTCACCTATCTAACTGCCCTTTGCAGGTGGGGATTTTCAAAAATAAAATTTGAAATCATTTTAGCATAGTTTGAAACTCATTACCAAATTGAAGAATAATGAGACTATTTTTATGATAATTTTGAAAAAGTACGAAATCCTTCAAGAAAGGAATAAAATATAAATATATCTCATAAAGATATGCTAAATATACAATAATTGACACTCAATGAGCTATGAAGCACATATATTCTCATGAATCAAAATCATGAGTAAACAAAAAATATAGAGTGTGTAAAAATCATGTAATCAACATATTATGGAGATAAGATAATAAAGCTCAATCAATATTTCTTACTCAAAAACAAGAAATCATCAAAACTTTACTTTTTATTAAAACTAAATAAATTTCAAGGTATATGTATATTTTGTCGAAACTAAAGTATACATACATATTTTAAATATAAACGAGTCCACAAAAGAATATTGCATGAAGGCAAGTAGCTCTAGATAGACATGTATATCTATAGTTTTGAACAAATTTAATATATACATAAAGCTAAACACGAAAACATGTACAAAATAGGAAAAATAAGTAAAGATGCAAGAGTCATCAAAATAAGTTTATACAATTACATCTAATGAGTACAAATATCAATAAAGCACAAACACATGATAATCAAGTGTAGCTCACTAATTGTACAAGTATAAACGAAAGTTTTAATGAAATTTACATCTAAACAAGTAATAAAAAATATGAAGTACAAAAAGATAAACAAATATAAATATTAGGATAAATGCAAATATTATTAACATTAGAATATACACAATAGCTAAATAATAATTGAGAATATAAAAATATGAATCCATATAAATATGGGTGTATCTCAAAGACTATACATGTATATCACAAGTCTAATAAACATTGCATTAAACATAATGAGCATTTAAATATGGCATGCTAAAAATAATCAATGAAAGTATGTAAATAAAAATGAGAATTAAAGATAGTTACCAAACCATATGAATCAATCTTTAGATCTCCAAATCTTGATGATTCTTCCACCAAACATTCCTTAAAAGTGATGCATCCATAAATATGATCTTTTAGCTCATTCACCATCAAGGCACCATTACTTTCACGTCATGTGAGACCACACACTTACATCAAATACAATAGGGGTGACTTTTGGTACCCACACTTTCTTGGTTCATGGGGTTAACACATTTCCTAACCCAAACATATTTATTTGCAAAATTTGAATTATGTAATCTATCATAATAAAACTTTGCAAGGTGGTCCGTACGTCCACAATGTGTACAAGTGTACACATGAGCATACATAAATCATGTCTGAGCATGATGAGCATGTGTATGCCGTGGTTTGTATGCATGAATATGTGAAGTATGTTTCTTATGAAATATAGATTCCAACCTTGTGTGGCTTATGAATATTGGTTCAAAGTGGAGCCCAAACAATTAATATTCTTCTTCAACATGCAAATATCATTACCAATACTTGATAAAATGTGGAGCATGCTTCTTATCAATAGGAGGTATAACAATAAAATCATGACAAGAATGAGAAGAAAAATTATTTTTCAAAGAAATATTTTCTAAAAAAATGCATTCCATTTTTTTAGAAATCAAAACAATTTTATTTTTCAAAACATTGTTCTCTTTTAAAACAAAATCTAGTTTTGAAGACAAAACCTCATTTCTTCAAAACAAGATCAAAATCATTTTTATTCTTTAAATTTTATTTTCTTTTAAAGCAAGGTCAAGTTGGGTTTTCAAGAAATCTCTTTCATTTGAAACCCCAACCTTTTCTTGCAAAACTAAATCAAGTTTAGAAAATAAATTCTTATTTTCCTCTTTCAATTCAAAACTCTTGTTTTTCAAAGCTTTGTACTTTGAGAGCAAGTTTTCACAAAACATAGATAGTTCTTAATTCAATACGTATGCATCCATATTATCATGATCATTTGAAGAATTAGCACAATCATTAAGATGAATGTCCAAATTATCTCAAGGGAGTCAATCTCTTGGACCATGTAGCACGTTTGCTCGAATTCATCCCTTCTTGTTTCTCTCTCCAAAATGTGTTGCACTTGATCCTTGAGAGAGGTCAATGTTTTCACAGTGCGAAAGCGGAATCACAATGAGAAATTAAAGAAATGTTTTCTTTGCTTAGTGTGTGCTTTAGTGCATCTAAGGCTTGTGTGTTAGCCTCTATATGCTTGTCATTGTCAAGATAGAATTTCTTGATACTGGCAAGATAAACATGCAAACCTAGGGCTTTGAGGTATGCACTCATCTTAAACTTTCACATATTAATGTTAGAAACATCATATATGGGAGGGGTAAGAAAATCCATGAGAGTAAACTAATATGTGTGTAAATGCAAATATCTAGATTAGCAAAAGAGGATCTCACTCCTACATGGTTAAACCGAATATCAGGAGTGTAGGCTCTGATACGAATTGTAAGTACACTTAGAAGGGGGTGAATAGGTGTACAAGCTAATTTAGGACAAATAATGCGAAATTTAAAATTTAATTGCAAATACACTATGTGTAACGAAGAGTGAGCCTGAATTCCCCTTGAAGGGCTCTGAAACTACTCCTTGAGATTCCTCTAAATTAAAAGTTGAGGTGTTATTTGAAGCTCTCTTGATTCAACACAAGTGTGGGCACACAAACAATAACAAGCATGTATATGATATGAACAATGTAAAGCAATGCAAGATATAAAAGAGATAGAGTTGAGAGATAGAAGATCAAACGCAAATATCAGAATATGTTTCGAGTTTCGAGCCGCTGCTCTATGTTTTCGCCTTCACACAGAAGGATTTTCACTATGTCCACACAGAATCTTCCACAAAGGGACCCCCGCTGAGGAATTACAACTCCATATTGGTAGTACACAACTCCGCTCTCAAACACAATCACATTTACACAAGAGAGAAGGCACAAAGCCAAAACAAAGAAAAGGTTTAGAACTTGGTGATCCAATGTTCACAAACTCTCTCATGGTGATCTCAAAAGATTACAAACAATTTTCTCACAAAAATATGGTCCTAAAGATAGGATTAAAATTGATTGGCTCAAGTATGTGAGAAATCAAAGTGTTTGAAAATAAAACTACAAAGAAAATACTAGGAAAAAACTTCTTGATGGATATATAAAATGAAGAACAAAATAGAATTCCTAAAGACTTGATTTTCTTTGATTTCTTAAAACTTTAAAAGCAAATAAAGATAGAGAATTTTGGCACAAAAACTCTTTTGAAAACTTTGTTAAAAACACTTAAGAAGGTGGGTAAAATTGCTCTTAGAAATCTTGGTTGAAACTAGCCTCAAAGACCCATTAATATAGACCCTTGAAAAATTAGCCGTTGGGGTTCAGAACAGGTCAGAAATGACCTGTCAGGCGATCGCCCGGTCGATAGCCAACGGTCAAATTTCTAACCGTTGGAGTTACCGCTCGATCGCCCAATCGACCGCCCCAGGCAAACATGCCATCGGTCGACCGTCCGGTCATCCGAGGTCAGAACCAGAGAGCTCTTTCTGGTCGTCGATCGACCGGTCGACCGGGGCCAGATCCAGAGAGCTTGCTCTCTGGATCAGTTGACTGTGCAGTCGATCAGCCTAAGGCCAAAGCAGTGTGTACATTGTAGGCTGTCTAAAAATGACTAACAGACCAGCCATTAAGGAAGCAGAGTCTCAAGCTCTAGACGCGAGAAATCGATGCTCGCGTCTCAGCATTAAGACGCGTTGGCTCTACACCCGCGTCACAACGTTCAGACGCGTCGGCCCGAAGCCCGCGTCTCAGCATCAAGGCGCGTCGGCCCGAAGCCCGCGTCTCAGCATCAGGCGCATCGGCCCGACGCCCGCGCCTCAGCATCCAGGCGCATCGGCCCGACGCCCTCGCCCTCAGCATCCAGACGTGAAGGCCCGAAGCCCGCGTCTCAAACCTCAAGGCGCGTTTGGCTCGACGCCCGCGTCTCAAACTTCAAGGCGCGTTCGGCCCAACGCCCGCGTCTCAGTTGCAACTGCCCTGATTGCGGGGCCAGTCACCGCGCATGTAGCGGGTAGTGGCCCCTCATTCGGGAGCGTTTTCAGGAGGCACCTTCACCCCCTGAGATCCCTATAAATAGCCTTGTTTTGCTATGAAGGAGACACACACAGGGATAGAGGCTTGAGAGGATCGAAGCTTGGCAGAAGATCGGAGTTTTGAAGAGAGAGAGCTTTGAGATAGGGCATCATCAAAATCGATCGAACCCAGGCAGAAGGATCATCAAGAGAGAAGCACGACTCTTCAGTGAGCTTACTGAGTACTAGCCGCTCTTCGCCTACCTCCTCTTTGAGAGTTTTGGTAGACGGAGCTGAGTTACTCTTTCTACCGACCGAAGAGAAGACCCCCGACGGTCCAGGACGGTCATCTGGTCAACGGAGAACAAGATTCACTCTCCATCGCCACACGAAGAACCCAGCTTTAAACAAAGGGAAGATTCAGACATCCTCCCTCCCTTGTAACTGGAAAAGAGGGAAGAGTAGTTCTTTTGGTTGTAATCGTTTCGCTTGAATTAAGGAAATCTTTTTACAGCTAAAACCACTTTCTCCGACCACCAACTTTCCGGCCCCTACAAGAGATGGCGACTCCGCTGTGGACTACCTTCGTTACTGACGAGCGTACCGTGGTGCAAGATGACGTTCTCCGTAAGGGGAAAATGGTCGAATCCCTCGTCGTCGAGTTCGACCAGGCGAAGTATGAAGAGTTCCTCTCTTCTGGCTCCAAGAGCCCAAAGACCCGCGTCTGCCGCAGAGTCTCAAGTGGACAGCCCCCTGAAGCCCAATCTGAGGCTCTGTCGGGTGCTCCTGCTGCCCACTGTGCCAAGTTTGGTTCACGCGCCAACGCCTCTCCGAAGGCCCGCGTAACCTCAGACACCTCTACTGCGATCAACCGCGTCGCGCAGAGCACACGCGCCAACTCCTCTCTGAAGGCCCGCGTGGTCCCTGGCACATCTACTAGTGCGATCGACCGTGTCGCACAGAACGCCCGCGTCAGCGTCTCTCAGGAGACCCGCGTGGCAAACACCCCTGGTTCTACAAACCAGGAAGTTGTTGGCTTCTCTCTTCCTCCACGGCGCAATCGGAATGCCGAGCGTCGACAGAGAAGACGCGCGCGTCAACACTCGGTCGGAACCGTTGGTTTTCTGACTGGGGTTGAACGCAGCGTACGATCCGATGCCTTGCCCGCACCTCGTCCAGTGCGAGAGGTCCGTGTTTGGCGACCCAAACGCGAGACTCCCCAAGTTGAGCCCTCTAAAGACCAACTTGCCAAACGCCGAAGCGAAGCTTCTGCGTCTTGTCAAACGCAGGAAGCACGCGCCCATAGGCGTGGGGCCCAGCAGCCCACTCTCTCCCAAGTCTCTCTCTGCTCCAACGCAGCAGACAGCAACGCGAAAGTCGCGTCTCATATCAACAGAGACGCCAGACGCGCGTGACGCAGCCGCGACGCAACAGCCGCGTTTCTGAAACCTGTGTCCAGGCTGAACAGCACATGACTGTCTCCCGTCGTCGACGTTGCGAGACCAGTCTCTTTAATCCCCCTCCCACAGATTTGAGGGATTATTTGACAAGGAAGAGGAGTGCCAATCAGACCACTTCTCCATGCTGCTGTCAACAGCTCATCCAGATGCTCTCTGGATGCCATTGCGAGTCAGGCGTGCACCAGCCGTCTTTAATTAGACAGCTGACCCTGATTCCCCCATCAGCCAAGAGAAGACGCTCCCACAGGAGGAGAACCTTCTCAGATGTTGAATACCCGGAGCTTACTGCAAACATGACAAGCAGGAGTAAGGGGAAACAAATTGCAGTCAGCCCAGATGACTCCGAGTCTGACTCTGTACCGGAAGGAGTGTATCAACACACTCGCACCCGGACGGGGCCATTCCCCCAATTGACTATAATGCCTTAGCCCGCGGCATTAGAACGGGTGATTCTCACTCTGCTGTAGTGGGGTCGCAAGCTTCAAACTCTTCCGTCGAGAAGGAGGCTTCCGCCTACATGGCAGACACTCCTGAGGAGACGACCAGGCGTTTAGAACAGACGCAGAAGCACCAGATGGATATAATCGCCTCTCAACAGAGATCCATTGACTCCCTCAAGCATATGCTTGAGAAATTGCTTGAAGAAAGAGCGAGATCTCCTCCTAGACGACCGAAGGGGAAAGGGAGAAAGGGAGGAAGCCCACCCTCCGAATCTTCTGACGAGACACGACGATCTACCTCAGATGTGTCCAAGCCCTCGTCGCAGGCAAGAAGCGACCAGACCCCGGGAAAGGCTCATGCTAGAAGAATGAGTCAACTGGAGCAGCGCCTCGAGGCCCTTACCAACCGTAAAGGCCTCCAAGAAGCTGGGGTAGTCCGGCCCTATCCGGCCGAGTGGGACTTAGTCCCGTACCCTCCTAAGTTCAAGGCTCCAACTCTCCAAGCATTCGACGGGAAGGGGTCACCCAACCAGCACATCTACTACTTCAAATCCCAGACCGGGAATGTGGTAGATAACGATGCCATCCTGGCGCGACTGTTCATCGGCACCCTGAAAGGATTGGCCTTTGAATGGTTCATGAAGCTCCCCGAAGGTTCCATCAAGAACTGGGGCGACTTGGAGAAGCTGTTTCTAACACGCTTCTTCGAAGATGATTCGGAGGTCACAATGCCTACCCTTTTAGCTACAAAACAGCGAAAGGGAGAGTCCGTCAAGTCTTTCGTAGAAAGATTTCGGAACATGGCACTCCGATGTCCAAGCGGCATGACCCAGGCCACCCTGGTGGAAACATGTCGCCATAATCTCCAAACCTCACTCCTTGCTCAAATAGGAGTTGCTGAAAGCCGCACCTGGAAACAATTAGTCCAGCAAGGTGAACAGGCTGAGGAGATTGTCGCCCGCGTCAGAGCGGAAGAAGGCAAGCCCAGGCCAGAGAGGTCGACAAGGCGTGCACCAGACACATCCCTCCAAACCAAGCGGAAGGATAATTTGGCGACGGAGACCAAATCTCCCACCAAACCTCAAACAGGCAGGGCAAGTGGCTCTTCAAGCCAGCCACGCCCCAACAAGCAGTATTCCTTCAAGGAGGAACACGTCGATTCGCTCTTCAAGCTACTCAACAAGAGCAATCGACTGAAACTCCCTGAAATTAGACGCCCGGAGGAGGTCGGTAAGACCGACAATCCCACCTACTGCTTATACCACAGGATGCTCGGACATCCTACCAAAAGCTGCTATGTCTTTAAGGACATCCTTCAAGCTCTGATTGACGCGGAGGTATTAAACTCCGACCGGAGCAGAAGAAGATGACGGCCAACATGACGTCGATTCTCCAGTTTGGGACACGACCCCCGACACCCGTGGGGGTGATCTCTGTCCCGAAAGGAGAACTGAGGGTGGTCAACACAGACCCTCATCAGCAGCAGGAGAAAGGCTTGGTACCCGTCCCTACACCTCGAGGGGAAATCATGTGGGTCCACCCTGACCTCGTCGACGAGCAACAATGGACGACTGTGACCAACAGGAAGTCCAAAGGCAAAGGGAAGGCTTCATCTTGCCATGTGATATGCGCCTCTTCTCGAGAAGCGGACACTGATGTTCCCTCGCTGACTGACTCAGAAGAGGAAACAATAGTCCTGGCCGCAGAGCCCAGCCAACCTACGGCGGGGACCCGTTCAGGACAGGCATACTTGAAGCAGTACGGCGAGACATCAGCGGCTTCTCCGCAACCAGCCGTGGAACCAGCCAAGCCCTCCTCTAAACAGCCTGGGGAGAAGCAGAAAGAAACTCGGTTTTCTCGAGTTCTTGCGAAAGGTGTAACAGAAGGATCCTCGACACCTTACCGCTTTGACGTCTTGGCTCAACTAGCCAACATCCCGGCACGCATTACCTTGTATGAGCTCCTGAGGCTATCAAAGTCAACCAGAGAGGCTCTACAAGAAGCTCTGGCAAATGCTGAGGTCTTTATGACCCGCGTGCCAAGGGAGGAAGATGAAGAGGATTGCCTCCACACCTCCCCAAATGCTCCCTGCATCACCTTCACAACAGATGACATGCAGGTTAAAGGGAAGCATGACCGACCCCTATACTTCACAGGGTATATTGGGTCATCCGAGGTGAACCGCATCCAGGTAGACCCAGGGTCCGCGCTGAGCATCATACCTCGCCGGGTTATGCAGTTTCTAGGCATTCCTACCCATCGTCTGAGCCCTACCCAGACGACTATTTACGGGTTCAATGCCAACAGCTCCCGCCCAATGGGGAAGATCAAGCTCAAATGCCAGATCGGGAGCCTCAAGTCAGAAGTGACGTGTTACGTCATTGACGCGGACACTTCCTACAACCTGTTGCTGGGACGACCATGGATTCACCGCAATTCCATCGTTCCCTCTACTCTCCACCAGTCATGAAATACATTGATGAGAGTGGACAGGTCCGAACGTTGATTGCTGAAAGGCATCCGTTTAAAGGGGTTGAAAATTATTTCACGGACTCCCTCTTATATCAGGATCCGGAGGAGACTAATGAAACCCCACAACCAGAGGAGCCAGACTCTGGTAATGAAGCTGACGTTGAGCCTGAGAAAGAAGAGTGCCTGTGGGAGTTGGAGCCCATTGTAAAGAGCACTAATAAGCTCGATGTTGATACCACCGACGATGCGGGTGGTTGGTACATTAATGAAGATTTAGACTTTGCGTATTTCCCTGTGTATGTTTCTGATTCAATACCGTCGGATACCACTACCGACGTGGACGATGACCTCTGGTCGGCAATAGATGCCTTGACATCTTTGCATGTACCGGTGAAATCATCCTTCGGGACATACCAAGAGAATGGTGACGCGCAAGAGTCTGTATTCATGGTTCCAGCCGGACGAAAAGGCCAAAGACCAATACTTTTTGGGCGAATCGCATCTGAACCAATGCCCCACGAAGAATCGGAAGGTGAGGATGAATCCCCTCAGTTCGATCATTATGAACCAAGAACGCTCAAGATGATGAAGCGCATGGGGTATGATCTAACCAACAGGCCTGGGTTGAACTTCGGAAAAGGAAGAAGAACACTGCTTCGATCCTTTGTACCGAAAGGGAAAACCCCTGATTACTATCATCGGACGCGCCGGGGGTTGGGCTATATATCAACTCCAGTGCCATCAGCCTCTGATTCGGAGAGACTGTCAAGTCATGACTGCTCATCAGACACGTCGTCGTGGGAATCAGATGTCAGTGTCGGCAACATCTTCAAAGGGCTTTCAGTAAACATGGTTTCGACAAGCCATCTGGAGGATGAAGATGAAGAAATGATCCAATCTGATACAGACCCTTGGATCAGACATTTGAATGCTCTTTGGGACATCCGCTTTGAACAGCGTGAGCCACCCACAGAAGACAAGGTTGTTCAAGTCAACCTAGGAGATGAAGACAATCCTAAACCCATCTTCATAAGTGACGGCCTGTCGCCTCCAGAGAAGAAGGATTTAATATCTCTTGTACAAGAGTATATAGATGTCTTCGCCTGGAATTATGAGGACATGCCTGGACTTGATCCTCAAGTGGCTATGCATCGCCTCAACATCAATCCGGACATGAAGCCCGTTAAATAACAGCAGCGACGGTTCCGTCCAGAGATAATGGAGGCAATCCAATCAGAAGTCAGGAAGCTTATTGACTCCGGCTTTATCAGGGAGGAACAGCATCCCGACTGGGTAGCCAACGTCGTCCCCGTCGTCAAGAAGAACGGAAAGATCCGGATCTGCATCGACTTCCGCGATCTAAACGAGGCCTGCCCCAAAGACGAATTCCCATTGCCAATCACAGATGTCATGATTGACAATACTTGTGGATTCGAGCGAATGTCATTTATGGACGGGTTCTCAGGATATAATCAAATCAAGATGTATCCCGATGACGAAAAGCACACCTCCTTCAGGACACCTCTAGGGGTATATTGCTACACCGTCATGCCCTTCGGTCTGAAAAATGCGGGGGCAACCTACCAAAGGGCCATGAATGCCATTTTCCATCGGCAGATACGCAAAACGGTGGAATGTTATGTCGACGACATTGCGGTGAAAAGCCGCACTAAAGGTGATCACATAGCAGACCTGAGGGTGGTCTTCGACATCATGCGGGCTCATCAATTGAAGATGAACCCCACCAAGTCCTTCCTGGGGGTAGCCAGTGGCAAATTCCTAGGGTTTGTCGTGACTTCCACAGGAATCCATTTGGATCCGGAGAAAGTCCGCGCTATCCAAGAGATGCAACCCCCCAGAAGCCTCAAGGAGCTCAGAGGATTACAAGGACGATTGGCATACATCCGCAGATTCATTTCAAATCTCTCCGGGAGATGCCAACCCTTCGCTAAGCTAATGAAGAAGGGCGTTTCGTTCATTTGGGACGACGCTTGCCAGCAAGCATTTGAGGAGATCAAGCACTACCTCACCCAACCACCAGTCCTGGCAGCTCCGGTATCCGGAAAGCCTTTCCTGGTGTACGTCCGATCAATGGATCATTCTTTGGGTGCTCTACTAGCTCAGAATGATGACCAGGGGCGAGAACAAGCAATCTACTACCTAAGTAGAACGATGATCGGAGCCGAACATCGGTACAACCCGATCGAGAAGGAATGTTTGGCACTGGTGTTCGCCATTCAGAAAATGCGACACTATCTGGTGGGCCAAACCATAAATGTCATATCCAAAGTCAACCCCCTGAGGTTACTTATGACAAAGCCTTCTTCACTAAATGGCCGGCTGGCAAAATGGGCCATATTGCTATCACAATATGAGATGCATTTTCTGCCACAAAAGGCTATTAAGGGACAAGCGGTGGCGGACTTCTTAGCTGAACACCCAGATCCCAGGGCAGCCAAACTCTACGAGGATCTCCCAGACGAGGTCGCCGAAGCCTGCCTGACCCAGACATTGTTCGAAGGACAAGTATGGCAACTTTTCTTCGATGGCGCATCAAGAACAAGCTCTAAGGGACATACAGTTGCGGGGGTAGGAGTAGTACTCGTCTCCCCACAAAATTACGTGATTCCCCGAGCTATCTCGTTAACCGAGCCCTGTTCCAACAATGTGGCGGAATACAACGCTCTTTTGATTGGGATGCAATTCGCCGATGAGATTGGCGTTAAAATCTCGAGGCATACGGTGATTCTAAACTCATCGTCAGCCAAGTTTGCGGAGAGTATGAGGTCAGGCATGAAGATCTAGTACCCTACTACAACGCGACAATCCACATGGCCGAGAGGTTTTTAAACTTCTACATCGACCATGTACCACGCAAGCAAAATGCGCATGCAGATGCACTTGCATCCCTTGCTGCCTCCTTAGCTCTTCCAGCTGGAGCAATGGAGAAGGTATTCGTCTATAGCCACGACCTATACTGCCCAAAAAGTCCCCTCGGAGACTACCAGAGGTCAACGGGAGATCGTCGCGGTAAGGAAACACTTGAAGTGTCGACCGATCCAGAACTTAAAGACTGGCGATTCCCCTACATTGATTTTGTCTTGTACGGCATCTTGCCCGAAGACACCAGGGAGGCGGCTGCCATCCGAAGGAAAGCCTCCAAATTCTACTACAATGCGATTTCGCGAACATTGTATCGTAGATCGCATGATGGGATCCTGCTCCGGTGCCTCTCATTAAAAGAAGCCCACGAAGTGTTGAAAGAAGCCCACGATGGTACGTGTGGAGCTCATCAACCTGGCCCGAAGCTGGCAAACCGACTCCAAAGATTGGGTTACTACTGGCCCAAGATGGTTGCCGATGCTGTTGCCTATGCCAAAAGATGTCACGCCTGTCAAATACATGGCGATTTCATCCATCAAGCACCAGCATACCTCCACTCTACGACCTCTACCTGGCCGTTCGAAATGTGGGGGATGGACGTGGTTGGTCCTATCAGCCCACCATCATCAAAGGGACATCGGTTCATTCTAGCGATAACCGATTACTTCTCAAAGTGGGCCGAAGCTATCCCTTTGAAAGAGGTGAAATCTTCTAACGTGATCAAGTTCGTGAAACATCACGTTATTTACCGCTTCGGTGTGCCTCGGCGGATTGTCCATGACAATGGACCCCAGTTCATCAGCCAGGCTTTTCAGAGATTCTGCGCCAAGTTCAGAATCCAGAGTGTGTCATCAACGGCATACTATCCGCCCGCTAACGGCCTCGCAGAAGCTTTCAATAAGACTATTGGCAAGCTTCTCAAGAAATTCGTCTCGAAAAGTCAACGAGACTGGGACGATAAGTTGGGCGAATGCTTATGGGCCTATCGCACGACTGTGCGAACCCCAACTAAAGCCACGCCATTTTCCTTGGTGTACGGATGCGAAGCCGTCCTTCCACTGGAAATCCAAATTCCATCTCTTCGCGTCGCCTTGACAGCGGAAATGACAACAGAGGAGAAGCATCGACAGCGACTCCAAGAATTGGAAGCCTTGGACGACAAGCGTCTTCAGGCCCAACAACAAATCGAGCTTTACCAAGCTCGTATCACCAGAGCCTTCAACAAGAAAGTCAAATCGCGAACTTTCAAGAAGGGCGACCTCGTCTTAGCCGTCCGAAGACCCATGGTCATGACGCACAAGACGAAAGGAAAATTCCAACCCAAATGGGAAGGACCGTTTGTAGTAGAGTCAGTCTACTCAAATGGATCGTATCGCCTCATAACCTCAAATGGCGATACGCTCATGATGCCAATCAATGGCAAATTCCTGAAGAAATACTATCCCTAGATGGCATTCTTCCACCGATCAAGTTAAAAAAATACACCTCTGATCAACATCCGACGCCCTTGACGGCTAAGGATAGAAGAAAATGTTGGCTTTTAAGTCCAACATAAGTCTTCGACAACTCATCATGCTGAGGGGAATAGCATGGCTAGCCCAACTCAAACGGTAGTTGGTAAAGGCATGACAAACCCGTTGACAGCTGAGGATTTGCTAAAAATCCTAAGGGACACGTTCCCATTTGATCCGACGCCTCCGACGGCTAAGGATAGAAGAAAATGTTGGCTTTTAAGTCCAACATAAGTCTTCGACAACTCATCATGCTGAGGGAATAGCATGGCTAGCCCAGCTCAAACGGTAGTTGGTAAAGGCCTGTCAAATCCGTTGATAGCTGAGGGTTTGCTAAAATCCTAAGTGGACTTGATTCCACTCTTCCCTCCAAAAATCCCTTACCAATTCTCATCCATAGAATGGTAGGACCACAAAATGCAATCATTACCATGTTAACATTATACCTCTGGTAATGAATACTCTTTGTCGAGTACAAACCTGGCTTGTTAACTCTGCATAGAGTAACAAACTCTCAAATTTGTCAAGTTAACACTATACCTCTGGAATCTCAAATTCCACTTGTCAATTCTCATCAATAGAATGACAGGTCCTCAAATTGCTCCTATCGCAAGCAAATTCTTGTCAAGTTAATATCACACCTCTGACAAAACTACTGTTTAAGTTAACATTACACCTCTAAGCAGTACATCGAGTGCCTGTCAAGTTAATATCACACCTCTGATAGTCACCTTTCTTCAGACTTCCATATCGAAGCTGAAATGGACGATGCAGGGAACAGTCCGACAACTGACCCATCATGACTATCATGGCGGTCTACCTTTTGGAGGCCAAAGTCACCAAGGGCGATCTCAGGGATATACTGGGAAATGTCCCATTCCATCTTTCGGGGAACAGACATGTGTTGAAAGTAGGACATCGGGAACATCCTCTCCATGTCTGGAAGAAAGAATCTTCCGCCCTTTATCTCACGGAGCCATTTATAGGTCCCCTCAGACACACGACGGCCATCATCATAAATATGATCCCCAAAAAGAAGGCAGGCTTCTCCAACCTGACACCGTCATCCGTTTTGAGCGCGGCATCGGTCATAAGTGCCCGGAAGGTTCTCCTGTTAACATTAGAGAGCCTGCGATCCAGCAACTGGTCAGCAGTCACGGGGACACTCATTCTTTGCACAAAGGTCAAGCCCCGGTCAGCACCACCCACGCGGCCAAAATGGTGCATCTTGGCAAGTGAACCTGAAACATGCGGCACTGCAAAAGAAAAAGACACTTGGTCAGATACCTTGCCAAAAATAAGGGAAGACGCTAAGTGTTCATAATTCAAAACGCAGCCGAGACATTGGACGCAGGAGTTATCATCCGCGTCCAGACCTGCGAACTTGTACCAAAACGCAGAAGAGATACTGGACGCAGGAATTTTTCGAATCCGCGTCCAGACCTGCAAAGCTGCGTTCTACAAACCAAGACTTATGAAAATTCGAAGTACTTGGACTCAAACGCCAGATTCTACAAAATCGGCGGTTGAAGACACAGAACACAAGGATCAAATCCGCGTTCTGCAAACCAAGACTTGTGAAATTTCAAAGTGCTTGGACTCGGACGCCAGCGCCTGATGGCACAAAACGCGGCACAGAACGCATGGATCAAATCCGCGTTCTATAAATCGCGTTCAGAGACCTTCACAATTAGAAATATTCTAAGTGAAGGACCCAGAGTGCAGAGTTCACCAGCGTCGGATCATCAGGCCCGCGCCCTGGTTATCATCTCAAGGACAGCGTCCGAGAATCAAACACGATCTTGTGTTAAAGGTTCTTAGGGTTCTATGAACATGTTTTAATGGCGGAACCCACACCGAAGGTGCATTTTTACCTCGGAAAACACCCTCCTGCGCAGAGGAAGCATCTCTCTCAGCCTCGGCGACGGTCGCCCTTGAGGATGATGCAGTCGGTTTCGTCTTGGGAGCCATCGATGTTCAGAAATCCGAGTTCGAAGATGGACGGATGAACAAACAAGAGGAGGGAAGCTCTCTTTTCTCAGCAAATGCGTTCGGAGAAGAAGATGTGTCTCTCTCTAACTGTTGCCTTTTATAGGCACAGAGATTCGCGAAGATACGCAGCGTTTGGCCCAATAACGCTGCAGCGAATCGCTGCCTGACGCGTGGAGCCAAATCATTGTTTGAACAGGGAAGATCATGCGTCGCGACCCCGCCACAAGTCAGAAGTTGACACGTGGAGCAGTTCACTTAATGAACCGGGAGATCCGCGCGCCAAAAGGCGAAATCTCACCTTTTCCCCAGGCCAGCTGGCGGCGTAATCATGACATGGCACAGGCGCACGCCCCAAAGTACGCGGCTCTTCGGTGGACATGCCCCGTCAGCGTCAGCATAAATGCACCCAGAAAATCGCGTCTGCCTTATGAAGATCGGTCGCGTTCTCATCGCCAAAAGGTCGCGTCTCGCTAAGAAGTCGCGTCTTTAAAGCAGTCTCTGCTTTTTCAAGGAACCTGCGTCCAGTCTCCTGCTTCTGCAAAGTCAGTTCAACAGTACACTGACGCAAACAGACAACCAACCACTCCCGGTCAAAAGCGCACCCGTGACAGACTAAAAGCAATCGGGAGGTCTAGACTGTGTATCTAGACACTCAAACACGATCAACTCTGACGGCTTCAAAGAGTTCAACAGTACACTCACGAAGACCAATTCCAGATAAGATCAAACCCGAAGCATCAACAGTCCAGTCATAAAACTCGAACACGGCTAAAGATCCAAAGTATTCCGAAATCCGTCCCATTCAACTGCGGAATATCAGAAACTTTGGAGGGGGTTCTGTAGGCTGTCTAAAAATGACTAACAGACCAGCCATTAAGGAAGCAGAGTCTCAAGCTCTAGACGCGAGAAATCGATGCTCGCGTCTCAGCATTAAGACGCGTTGGCTCTACACCCGCGTCACAACGTTCAGACGCGTCGGCCCGAAGCCCGCGTCTCAGCATCAAGGCGCGTCGGCCCGAAGCCCGCGTCTCAGCATCAAGGCGCATCGGCCCGACGCCCGCGCCTCAGCATCCAGGCGCATCGGCCCGACGCCCTCGCCTCAGCATCCAGACGTGAAGGCCCGAAGCCCGCGTCTCAAACCTCAAGGCGCGTTTGGCTCGACGCCCGCGTCTCAAACTTCAAGGCGCGTTCGGCCCAACGCCCGCGTCTCAGTTGCAACTGCCCTGATTGCGGGGCCAGTCACCGCGCATGTAGCGGGTAGTGGCCCCTCATTCGGGAGCGTTTTCAGGAGGCACCTTCACCCCCTGAGATCCCTATAAATAGCCTTGTTTTGCTATGAAGGAGACACACACAGGGATAGAGGCTTGAGAGGATCGAAGCTTGGCAGAAGATCGGAGTTTTGAAGAGAGAGAGCTTTGAGATAGGGCATCATCAAAATCGATCGAACCCAGGCAGAAGGATCATCAAGAGAGAAGCACGACTCTTCAGCGAGCTTACTGAGTACTAGCCGCTCTTCGCCTACCTCCTCTTTGAGAGTTTTGGTAGACGGAGCTGAGTTACTCTTTCTACCGACCGAAGAGAAGACCCCCGACGGTCCAGGACGGTCATCTGGTCAACGGAGAACAAGATTCACTCTCCATCGCCACACGAAGAACCCAGCTTTAAACAAAGGGAAGATTCAGACATCCTCCCTCCCTTGTAACTGGAAAAGAGGGAAGAGTAGTTCTTTTGGTTGTAATCGTTTCGCTTGAATTAAGGAAATCTTTTTACAGCTAAAACCACTTTCTCCGACCACCAAACTTTCCGGCCCCTACATACATATCTGTGCATATCGATCGATCGACTGGTCGACCGCCAGCAGGCTCAGGACTGGGATTATAGGGTTTGAAATGTTGGCTTTTAATTACCTATAAAATCCCATAAAATTACATAAATTTCACAAAAATAAGATTTTATAAATATTTGAAGTATAAATATGTACGATCAAAATTCAACACATATAACAAAGTATTTGAACTATTTTTGAGGCACGAAATTAAGCTTTAAACGAAAAAATGGTATTTTTCAAAAACCAAACTTCTAAAGAAAGATACAGTTTTTCTTTAAAAATAAAAAAATATGATATTGGAATACATTTGAAGCATAGTGTGTATGGATAGAATTCAATACACATACAAAAGATATATCTATATTTTTAACATTAAATCCAAAACTGAGTTTTGATAAACAAAACTTAAAACACATGACTAGATACATCAAAATAAGCTTTTAGACAACAAAAAATATCAATATATATGGATGAATCTACTATACATATAAACCATGTAAAACTCGTTTTGATTCTATCTATTCATGAAAATCGTATATGTATTTTTGAAATTCAAAAACGGCTAAACCGAAATCAAACTATTGAACTTGTTTGTGCGTGTATACTTGAGCATATCAAGACTGATATATTCTTACACAAGATCTATACAAAAACCAAACTAAATAAACTGAAGTCTTCTCGTCGATCATCATCTCTAAGACTACTCGATCCAAACTTGATCCAAAGGAGCTAGATGTGATCGCTGCGATGTGTGCTCTTAAATCAACACTTGTTTGCTTCAACACTTTGACTGTGAATCTCTTTTTGAAGTCAAATTATTACTAAGATCTTGATCAATATCTGAAACTTATTAAACATAAGATCATTAGCAAACTAACTTTCATAAGTTAGTCATCATCAAAATTAATGTGAAGGGCCTCTGGGCCAACACATGCCCAACTTCCATCCTTCTTTGGTGTCAAAAGAGGTGGTACTACGTAAGGACTCGTGCTCTCTCAAATGTGACCATTTTGAATCAGCTCTTCGACCTTCTCCCTTAGAACTTCACTCTCTTTTGAATTCGTCTAATAGTGTGAGAGATTGGGTAGAGTCACTTTGGGGATCAGATCAATGTCGTGCTAGATATCCCTCATGGGTGGCAGTTCATTCGGGAGCTCGCCATGAACTATTCTTTGAAATTCTTCTAGCATCGGTTTCATCTTCTAGGAATTTCAATTGCTGGGCCGACTTTTTCTTTGACTACCAAAACAAATGGTTGCTTTATCTCATTGGACTCCACCAAGAACTCGCTCCGGTTGCATACAGATATGAACTTTGACTCTTCTCCTTTAGTCAGCATTGGTGGTGAAAGTATTGCTTCATGGCAATCCTCTTGCCTTCTCAACTGAACATGCATATGATCCTCGTGCCTCAATGGGCAACATCGACATCATGTTACCATTGTCATCCCAATAGTATGTAACATGCATTCATATCAACAACATTGTAGGTAATTAAATTTTGATAAAACTTGCCAATTAAAATAGGGACTTGACAAAGATTCATTACCTTTATGCATGCACCCTTCTTTATCCACCAATGGTGTAGAGGTGAGAGTGTGGCTCTATCACTAAATTCAAATAATTCACTAATGCAGTAAAGATGATGTTTCATAACTGTCATTGTCAATGATGAGATTGCACACCTTATTCTTTATCAAATACCTTGAATAAAAAATCTGATGCTTTTGTGTGGTGTCACATTCTTTTGGTTGCATGGCAACTGCTGAATTACGCATGTGGTTGCTTCTCCTTCTTTTTGACAAAGTCAGAGTCTTCCAGGCCAGTCTCGATCAGCACCTCATCTTCATCCTCATAGTCCGCCATGTTGACAGGCCTCTTTTTCGGGCACTCATTGGACCTGTGTCCGGGTTCGCCATACTTGTAACACTAACCAACTCATGCTTAGCATATAGATTCTTCTTACCCTTTGTAGTATGGGCAGTTTTCGTCATCGAGTTTGCTGGAGTGGCGTCAATAGCTTTACGGGCTAGAGATCATTCGTTCGATGTGAAATCTTGCGGAGTTCTTATCCTGTCGGATATCCTTTCTGCTTTATTCTTGAAGGGTAAGACCTTGTTCTGCAACCTCTCAACCTTCATGGCTTTGTTTTGGACTTCGTCGACATAGTACAAGTCTTGGAGGCTCACACGTTCTTGGATAGGATATTTTAAAACATGGGTGTACTTTGTAGTCTATTGCTCCTTTGTTAGTGACTAATCACACCGCGATGCGAGACGATAGAACTCCTTATGGATGTTGTCACAGTCCTCGTACCTTACCTGCATTGCTTAAATTGATTATAGAGAATCTGTTGATAATCACGTGGAAGGAATATACCTTGTAAGAGATGTTTCATGCGCCTCCATGTCATCACAGATTGCTTTCCTTGACGCCTTCGTGAGATTTGCAATTGATCCTATCATGCGGCTGCTCTTCCCTTGGGCTTGTATGCCATAAATTTGACTTGTTTCTCCATGAGAATATAAGCCATGTCAAAGAATTCATCCACATCGTAGATCCAATTCAGAAAGAATTCTATATCAAGATTCTCGCTAAAAGAGGAGATGCCAACCTTCATTCTATACACCTGAGGATTGAGTATCCTCCTTCCCTACCATGACTAGGGAAGGATTTCTTGCCTCCCTATTGGGTTAGGAAACCCGCTTTTCCTATTTGGATTAGGATTAGCAAATTTTTCATGCTTTTCATAGGCTAGACCGTCATCTCCCATGTCGTCATACTGATAAGCGAGACTGCTGGATTCCTCGTCATAGAATTCATCAATTTGGAGATGTCGTAGAGGGTAGTTTGGTGGTGTAGGGTATTGATATGGGTGATTTGAGAGTGTATAGTTGATATGAGGGTGGTTGATCTGGAGCTGATAATAGTAGAGTGGTTGAATTGGAGGTGGTTGGGTTAGTGGTAAGGGTTGTGGGCAAGGATTGCTTGAGAGATGAGGAGGTGGTGGATGAGGATTACCTGATGAAGGTGGAGTTGGCGGCAGATGATTGTTTGTTGGGCAATCCAACCCACTCTGGTGCGTACTGTTGACTAGGTTTCAATCATCAAGTTTGACGGAAATCTTCTTGAGTTTCTGAACCACAACGTCCATGGTTGATTCAAAAATGTTGAGCCTCCCTTCAAAAGTAACCATCCTTATGGACAAGTTTGGTTGCTCGTCATTGTTTCTGACCATCATTGGAGCGTTCGCCAAAGCTCTGATACCACTTGACACAGACAGAAAAATAAAAAAGACGAGCAACGTGGGCTAGATCTCGTTCTAGCGCTGACGAACCCTAAAAAACCCTTTAGGTAGGGGAAATACTCGAACCCATGAGCAAGAACGACCCGAATTTACGAGCTAAGAGAACAACTCGAATCCACGAGCAGATATAAGAAAAAGCTCAAAAGTTTATTGACAAAAGTTGAATACAAATATAAGAGATTCAAGAGCCTTTTATAGGTTCAAAATAAGTCCTATTATATCTATGAAACTAGAATTAAAATAAAGAAAGAAAGTTTAAAAATAAGAAAACAAAATTAAAACTAAAACAAATCCTAAATAAGTTCAGAAACGCTGATATACTGTTAGGCTTGTCGACAGCTGAAAGGTGTTGACGACAGACAAGATAAAAACTAACAAACTCAAACTTTTGAATAAGCCTATTGACAGCCTATGTAATGCCCCATTCCCGCAAATACGGGGACGCTACGGCGACTACATACGCAAGGCGAATATACCCTCATATATGTATGCTAAGCCTCAAAACAGGGAATAAACACAGCATACACAATAATTCCAGCATAAATAAGTACAAGAAAACCAGTAAAAGGGGTCAATGATCATAATAGAGATGAAAACAAGGATAAATAAGAAAATAAAAACAGAATAATAAAAATACTTATGAATAATAAAGGTGATGGATCTCCTCACAATATCTCGGAAAACATCAAGTACTTCGATTTCTCGAATCTCCAACCTGGACATGCAAACTCAGGGTCATCAAAAGAAATCTAATGAGTGGTAAAATGAAGAAAGCAGTGATCTATACTATAATAGTACTACAATCACGCTAATATATAATACATATTTTGATAACAGTGATATAATATAATTATACTAGCGATCGGTAAATAGATTACAATAATTGTATTTGTATCATAACACTAATAATACTGGCATGCATGTTACAACGGTGTTATCTCTACAATATTATCCAATTAATATAATTGGGAAGAGTCTTGTATAACTCACCTAATGTTATATTATTATGTCTTTATAATCAATAGAAGTTATGCCATTTATATAGTATGATCAATATGAGTAATAAGATACAGTATTGAGTGATATACAAATATAATCAATCTGTTTAAGTAACATGTTACAAGTTTTATTATTTTACATTTATTATTTAAGTTAATGGTAACGACAACATGATGGTAATGTGATTAATATGAGCAGTTATACGTGAAGTACATAAAACTACCAAACTATAGCAATAGTATGTTTACAGAGAATACATGAAACGGGGAATAAATGAAATGCAGTGTGAGTGTACATGAATAGTGTCTCTACATGAAGTGCAAAGTGTACATGTAATATGTGATTGATAAGATATCAGGAAGTATAATAAGTATAAATGAATAATAATATACATGTATCAAGTAAGTCATGTTATTTATACAATAATAACAATCAGTATCGTCTGGTATTTTAATTAATCACTTCCAGTGTCACATACTACTATCAATTCATAGCGGAGCCCGTACTCCAGCAGAAACCCATCCGAACATGACATACGAGTACCATTATCCGAATGAGAGTGATCAAATAACAAACGTTCCCGACGTCACTATTATTTATATTGTTTTATTATGTTAATTGAAAATCCAATGGTCAATGAGCTCTAGTCAGATGGGTATACCCGGGATCATGACCTTAAACAAACCCCTAGTTGCTGAGACCTTTGCTACCCGCTAGGGTAAGAGTAAGAAACAAGAAGCTCAATGAGCTATATACAATATAAGCGGTAGCCAACACTACCACGTCCCCTGCAGTGGGACGTTATGGATCCAAGACATCCACCCCTTAAGACCTAATCAACCGTCCCCCACCCCATTTATTTATTTTATTTAATCTAGACATATATCAAGAATAATAACAATAATTATAGCATGTGTAAGATTAAGGAGACATGTGTAAGATTATAGGAGGGCTGCGATCCATAAGACACCATGTGAGGATTTGGGCACCATTGTGAAGTATGCTTGATGATGATTTTATTTTTTTAATAAAAAAGTACATGTAGAACTATCTTTTTGAATGAATAAAAGAGTGTTTCCCTTATCACCATGACTGTATTTTGAGATTTATTTATACTCCCATGATAAGTAAGTGTTTTGTAAAGTTTTTTAATTTTGCTTAAGTTTATCTACTTTCCTAAATCTATGAACCTTTGTTTTTTTAGTGTTTAATGAGTGGCCTTTATCACGGTCAAGTCTTCTTACAAGTTTGATGTGCAGTAAGTCTTATTGTTTCCTGTAACTTTCACATGAGATAAGTATTCAATATTTCTGTTTGGTGGTGATAGCCACAAAACAAAATTTATTGTGTTTCTATTATGTAGTTGTTGATATCATATATTCTTTTTCTTTTCCATTTAAAATGTTGTTGATATCATTTTGAATGTGACCACTCTTGTAGAATTCATTCATTGGACCTTTGAACTGATGAACGTCTTGGACTGATATTCCCTCTTCTTTTTGTTTTGTTTATTTATTTCAAGGAAGTCACATATATAGATAATTAACAAGGACACAAATATGCCACCAACTTGTAAGTTTAGGTCAATATGGCAAATTAGCAAGTGGGCTTGTTATTGAACGAAGCACCACAATTTTTTTTGCATCAGATGGTTTTATTTGTGGTGGTTGCTAAAACAAACAATTTGGGGGGCAAAATTAATTTAAGAATGGTATTGGCGGACAAATAACCGTATGATTATTTTGTGTGACACACCCTAAACAAATTCTATATTTGCATTTCATTCATTCTATATTTTTTTGGTATTGCCCCTCATCAAACCCTGTAATCAGTTTCTCCGATATATTTTGTGTGTCTCTTGCCAATAACCATCTCCCTGGGGGTTAAATGCAATTTAGGTTAAATACAATTTATTTTTCTATTTTTTTCCTCTCTTGTTACATTTATGTGCAATTTATTTGATTACAAATTGCATTTTTCATGGCCATTGTTGTCCAAGAGACAAGAAACATCAAGACATGAAAGAGAGGACAAATCAAAGGGGTTAGAGGTAGGGAAGTTTCACAATCAAGCCATTGAAGAGCAACAAAAATTGCAGCTCCTCCTTAAATTGATCAAACATAAAGATATTGACCATTTTTTTTTCCTTCTTTAATGTGAGATGGGACAAAGGTGTTTTTGTCCAGAAAATAGAAATATTCAATGGTTTCATTGAGGACATCTGTTACAAGCCAACTCAAATATAAGATTTGATTCATGGTTACATTTATTGATAAACATTCTAATTGGACATTTTTGGTACGTAATCCATAAGAAGAAGAAAAAAATCTGACAAAAAGAGATTGAAGGAGAATCTTTCTTCGATTGTATCTGGCACCTTATTGGAGAAGTTTTGGCTATCGAAACTATACAACTTAAAAAAAAGGTCTTATGCTCCTTTTCTTTTCGGTTTTACTGGTAGATGTTGATCACGGTAAGTGGGTGGTGGATTTGTGGGTGAGCGGGTGGGTGGGCGTGCGAGCGTGTGGGTGCGTGTTGGGGGGGGTGAGGGTGGAGGCTAATCAAATTTTGAGCTTCACTTTCTTGTGCAGGAGAATAATAATAAGATAGTGTCTATAATATTAGTGCTGTTATGAAAAACGTGTGGCTGCCTACCTTTACTGTGCACCATTAATAAGTTTACTATGCGCTGATGTAAGCGATGACGCAAGCGACTGCATAGTGCCCCCAAGGTTTTCCTATAAATAGGACCTTCCTGATTCATTTCAATGTACACACACAAATTCAGAAATCAATAAGAATTCCTACTTCTACTCTGCCTCTAGATTTCTCTGTCTTGGTGTTATATTCTCGGAGTTTTTACAACACGTTATCAGCACGATCACTCTAGTCTGTCCCCAGCCTCTGCCTCCGTCAGCTCAGGGAAAAAGCCTACCACGTCAAATTTCTGCCTCCATTAGCTTAAGGTAAAACTTGTCACGAGCCTCTGCTTCCATTGCTCAAGAAAGAGTCCTATCACAAGTCCCAGCTTCTACCTCTACAATCTCAAGGTAAAATTGGCAAGTTACTATACTTATGATATTCGTATAACACCACTACTATAATAAAAGGAGGCTCTGCCACCTATTTATAGAAATGTGATGTGATTACGAAAACTGAATTATTATACTAATTATATTCATATAACATCATTACTATAATAAAAGGAGGCTCTGCCACCTATTTATAGTAAAGTGATGTGATTATGCTATCTTTACTAACATCTAACTTGATACTTGCGTGGATTAAACCCCAAGCTTCTAACATTATATATTTTATTATTCTACTATTATATCTGGACAAACACCCACTGAAAGGTTTACCGAGTAGCGTGGTGTGCCAATATTTATTTCAATAATTACTGCTTTATTAATTATGCCTGCAAAACACCCACCAAGTAGAGTGGCGTGCATATATTATAGCTCGTAAATATATATAGTACAATGCATTTATTTTACCATTTCCTTAATTACAATATTTAATTATATAAAATTTATATTGTTTTTCTCTCTCCCCAAACGGCTAAAAAAAAAAAAAAAAAAAAAAAAAAAAAAACCCCCCAACGGCTATATCCCCAACGGCTAAAAACCCCCAACGGCTATATCCCCCAACGGCTAAAAAACCCCCAACGGCTATAATCCCCCAACGGCTGTAAACGGCTATTTTTCCCCTATAAATAGGTGAGTTCTAAACTACACAACTCACTCATCAATCTCTCTTCATTTCTCAAAATTTTCATCATCTCTCAAAAGTTTTGCGTTCGAAGTTTTTCGCAAGATGCTTAGTCCAGCTTTGATGTTTCTTATTGCCGTCATCATCATCAACACTTCTTTCGTTTTTCTTGGAGATATGGATCCAAGTGAATTGTACCCGTATTTTTTTATTTTAATGTTCACTTTTCCTCTTCTGCTTATAGCTATTTTGGTTGACATGCAAGTTTTCTTTGAGAAATAAAATGTTGTGATTCTAATTATTTTTATATTTTGTTATAGTTATCACCATGTCAAACTTTGCAAAGCTTGAGTTCATTCCACTTGATATCACGGGAGAAATTATATGTCTTGGGTTATTGATATTGAGATACATCTTGAGTCAATGGGTCTCACTGAGACCATTAAAGAAATAAATTCTACGTCGTCACAAGATAAGGCAAAGGCGACAATCTTTATCCGCAGACATCTTGATGAAAGTCTAAAGTGTGAATATCTCACTGTTAGAGACCCAAGTGCTTTATGGAAAAACCTCAAAGAAAGGTTTGATCATCAAAAGGAAGTTGTACTCCCTGCCACTCGTGATGAATGGAATGCTTTGCGCTTCCAAGACTTTAAGAAAGTTAGCGACTACAACTCTGCAATGTTCAGAATAGTATCCCAGTTGAAATTCTGTGGGGTAGATATCACAGATGAAGAAATGTTGGAGAAGACCTACTCCACATTTCATGCATCTAATATAACACTGCAACAACAATATAGGTTGCGTGGATTTAAGAAATATTCTGAACTAATTTCATCTCTTCTTGTGGCAGAGAAAAATAATGAACTTTTGATAAAAAATCATCAGTCCCGTCCTACTGGTTCAGCAGCATTTCCAGAAGCAAATGCTGCATTTTCTAAAAATATGGACGAGGATATAATTATGGACGCGGCCGTGGACGTGGTCGTGGTCGTGGCCGTGGACGTGGCCGTGGACGCGGTCGAAGTGGTTTTTACAACCCTTCACAGAATAACGCGATCCACAAGAAGCATCATGTGGAAAGACATGAAAAAGGAAAAGATGTTCGTGAAAGTTCTCTTCGGAATCCTGAAGATTCCTGTTACAAATGTGGCTCCAAAGGACACTGGGCTAGAGTGTGCCGAACACCGGAGCACCTTTGCAAGCTCTACAAAACATCCTTGAAAGGAAAGAGAAAGAAGTGAATTTCACTGAACATGATGATCCTATGGATGATTCAACTCATCTTGATGCTTCGGATTTTACTGATGATTTTGTTGATCTTCCAATCCATCGTGATATTGGTGATAATTAGATATATGATCATACTTTGTTATTTGTAATTTTCAAATTTATCTTTGAATGAAATATTTCCCTTATAATATATGTTTCAAATTTTATTCTTACCAATTATTTATTTTTGCATGAAGCTTGATATGGATTATTCTAATGATGAAGTCAAGACCAAAACTGGAGAGATTTGCATACCGGATAGCGGTACAACACATACTATTCTCAACATAAAAGGTACTTCTCTGAATTAAAACCAACAAAGGCAATTATCAATACAATATCAGGTCCTGTAGACTTGATTGAAGGGACTGGTAAAGCCAGCTTTATATTGCCAAATGGAACAAAGTTTTTCATAAAAGATGCTTTGTTTTCACCAAAATCTAAAGAAATTTGTTGAGTTTTAATGATATATATCTTCATGGATATGATACTCAGTCTGCAACTGAAGAAGATATGAAGTATATGTATCTTACTACTTATGTATCAGGAGAGAAGTGCATATTAGAAAAACTACCAAAGCTTTCCTCAGGATTGCATTATACATATATAAATGTGATAGAATCACATATGGTAGTTAAAGAAGATACAGAGACAGTAACTCTGTGGCATGATCGTTTAGGTCATCCTGGTTCAATGATGATGCGAAGAATTATTGAGAATTCACATGGACATACTTTAAAGGGCCAGAAGATCCTTCAAGTTAGTAAGATTCCATGTGAGGCTTGTTCTCTAGGAAAATTGATTATGAGGCCATCACCAGCTAAAATAAAAACAGAATCACCTACATTTCTTGAACGTATCCAAGGTGATATCTGTGGGCCTATACACCCATTGTGTGGACCATTTAGATATTTTATGGTATTGATAGATGCCTCTAGTAGATGGTCACACGTTTGTTTATTGTCAACTCGCAATGTGGCATTTGCGAGATTTCTTGCTCAGATAATTAGATTAAGGGCACAATTTCCTGATTATACAATCAAGAGAGTTAGACTTGACAATGCTGGTGAGTTCACGTCTCAGGCTTTTAATGATTATTGTATGTCGATTGGAATAGTTGTTGAACATCCTGTTGCCCATGTACATACACAAAATGGTTTGGCTGAGTCGCTGATTAAGCGCCTCCAACTTATTGCTAGACCATTAATAATAAGAACAAAGCTTCCTATTTCTGTATGGGGTCATGCAGTTTTACATGCTGCAGCATTAATTCGCATCAGACCAAGTGCATATCATGAGTACTCCCCTCTACAATTAGCATTTGGTCAAGAACCAAACATTTCCCATCTTAGAATTTTTGGTTGTGCGGTATATGTACCAATTTCTCCACCACAACGTACAAAGATGGGTCCTCAAAGGAGACTGGGAATATATGTCGGCTATGAATCTCCTTCTATTATAAGATATCTTGAGCCTAAAACCGGCGATGTTTTTACGGCTCGGTTTGCCGATTGCCACTTCAATGAGACAATTTTCCCAGCATTAGGGGGAGAAAAGAAACAGCTGGAGAAGGAGATTACATGGAGTGAACCATCCTTATTGCATCTTGATCCTCACACAAGACAATGTGAGACAGAAGTGCAAAAGATTATGCACTTACAAGAAATAGCAAATCAATTGCCAGATGCGTTCACTGATACAAAAAGAGTGACTAAATCATATATACCAGCTGTAAATGCTCCTGCTCGGATTGAAATCCCAAAAGGACAACCCGAGAATGAAGTCACTCATGAGTCTAAGACACGCCTGAAGCGTGGTAGACCAATCGGTTCCAAAGATAAAAATCCTCGAAAAAGAAAAGGAGCAGATAAGCACGATGACCCCAATGTGCAAGAATGTGTTCCAGAAGAAACACAAAATAAGCAAGAATGTGTTCCAGAAGAAACACAAAATAAGCAAGAATGTGTTCCAGAAGAAACACAAAATAAGACAAATCAAGAGATGAAAAATCCTGAAGATATAGAAAATTATGAGATCTCTATTGATTATGTCAATACAGGAGGATTATGGAATCGAAATAAGATGGAAAATATAGATGAAATATTTTCCTATTCCGTAGCATGTGATATTGTTAACGGAAGTGAGGATCCTGAACCAAGATCCGTCACTGAATGCCAAAATAGACCTGATTGGACAAAGTGGAAAGACGCTATACAGGCTGAATTGAGTTCGCTTAATAAGCGCAAAGTATTTGGGCCTATTATCCTCACGCCTGAAGCCGTGAGGCCAGTAGGATACAAATGGGTCTTTGTACGAAAACGCAACGAGAAAAACGAGATTGTAAGGTATAAAGCTCGACTTGTTGCTCAAGGTTTTTCGCAAAGACCTGGAATTGATTATGAAGAAACGTATTCTCCAGTAATGGATGCAATTACGTTTAGATATTTAATCAGCCTAGCAGTTTCTAAAAATTTAGAAATGCGTCTTATGGATGTTGTTACAGCTTATTTATATGGATCGCTTGATAGCGATATTATATGAAAATCCCTGAAGGATTTAAAATGCCTGAAGCATTAAGTTCAAAACCCAGAGAATTATATTCGATCAAATTGCAAAGATCATTATATGGGTTAAAACAATCAGGGCGCATGTGGTACAATCGCTTAAGCGAGTATTTATTAAAAGAAGGATATGTAAATAATCCTATATGCCCATGTGTTTTTATAAAGAAAACAACATCCGGATTCATTATCATTGCTGTATATGTTGATGATTTAAATATTATTGGGACTCACAAAGAGATCCTAGAAGCAATGATATATTTAAAGAATGAATTTGAAATGAAAGACCTTGGAAAAACTAAATATTGTATTGGTTTACAGATTGAGCACTTGCAAAGTGGCATACTTTTACATCAATCAAATTACACTGAAAAGGTCTTAAAACGCTTTAACATGGATAAAGCAAACCCTTTAAGCACTCCAATGGTTGTTAGGTCATTGAATGTGGAAAAAGATCCATTTCGCCCTCGCGAAGATAATGAAGAGGTTCTTGGTCCTGAAATACCATATCTAAGTGCAATTGGAGCTCTTATGTATCTAGCTAATTGTACCCGACCAGATATAGCATTTGCTACTAATTTATTAGCAAGATTTAGCTCATCTCCTACACGGAGACATTGGAATGGTATTAAACATGTATTTCGTTATCTTCGTGGAACAACTAACTTTGGTTTGTTTTATTCCAGAGGATCAAAACAAGAAATAACTGGTTATGCAGATGCAGGTTATTTGTCAGATCCACATAAAGCCAAGTCTCAAACAGGATATGTATTCACATGTGGAGGTGCAGAGATCTCTTGGCGTTCACAAAAGCAGACACTTATTGCCACTTCTTCTAATCATGCTGAAGTCATAGCACTCCATGAAGCAAGCCGAGAATGTGTATGGCTAAGGTCTGTAACTCAACACATCCAAGAAACTTGTGGATTAGCAGTCAACAGAGATCCAACAATACTGTTTGAAGACAATGCTGCATGCGTCGCTCAAATGAAGGAAGGATTCATCAAAAGCGACCGTACCAAGCATATACCCCCGAAGTTCTTCTCATTCAGCCAAGAGCTTGAAAAGGATAAGCAAATTACTATTCAGTATATCCGATCAAGTGATAATGTGGCAGATCTCTTTACAAAGGCACTTCCCCCTACAACTTTCAGAAAGCTTATTCATGATATTGGGATGCGTCATAAGCGAGATTTATGAAGAAGAAATACTTATGTCAACTTGAGGGGGAGCTTACGTGGCTGCACTCTTTTTCCCTTACTATGGTTTTGTCCCACAGGGTTTTCCTGGTAAGGTTTTTAACGAGGCAGCATAAAACACGTATACAGAGATGATGTACTCTTTTTCCCTTCGCTATGGTTTTGTCCCACTGGGTTTTCCTAGCAAGGTTTTTAATGAGACATCATGCAAGGTTGGCAGCCAAGGGGGAGTGTTATGAAAAACGTGTGGCTGCCTACCTTTACTGTGCACCATTAATAAGTTTACTATGCGCTGATGTAAGCGATGACGCAAGCGACTGCATAGTGCCCCCAAGGTTTTCCTATAAATAGGACCTTCCTGATTCATTTCAATGTACACACACAAATTCAGAAATCAATAAGAATTCCTACTTCTACTCTGCCTCTAGATTTCTCTGTCTTGGTGTTATATTCTCGGAGTTTTTACAACAAGTGCAAGTTATTCAACTTATACTTGAGATAAAATAGATGATAATAAATAATCCCGTTGCTAACTCGAAAATTTATGTTCACTGCACATAATTCCAAAATTTGGAGGCACCATTTTAGACAACCGAGCAGAAGCCACAAGATAGAAATGAACACTTTCTTATATCGATTCAAATCAGGATGTTCGGCTTAACTCTTATCAAGATGAAGAATTTAGGTATTCAAACTGAACAGGGTTTCCTAACTTTATCTATTTGACACAACTTGTATAAATGGGATATCCCTTCCAATGAGAAAGGGATCACATTCACCCGAATGCAGAGAACACAATTGTAATCGTCATTGACATAGTGGAATTTCTCTCTCTCCTTGTTTTTTTTCTTTTTAGATTTTTTACGTATTTTCATTGTGTCTGCGATTGATTTTTTTTGTGATTTGGCTACACTCACTTCTCTATTTTAATGTGTGGACCGATTCCTTAAAAATTACACACTGCAATTACTATTTTCATTTGAGACAAGTTATAGTTGTTTAATAATAAACAATTGTGATTAAGAAAGTGTGTAGTCTAATATTTAGCTTGTAGAGGAGAAAATCCATACAATTTGCCCATACTCTATTAATGACGGTGATTCTTCCCGAGTCATGAAGCAAGTCATGTGTAATTCATAAAGAACTTGACATAGTTTTCATTCATAAAAATGAATTCACAATCGTGGAATATTAAAGAATTAGATGATGTATTGGAGAGAATCCAATCACTCTTAGAAAGACATATGAAGTTTTCCCTTTTGATCTTCAACTATTTCTAATGATTTCGAAACACTGAAAAGAGTTCGCAAAACACTTGACTTGTGAAAGAAAACTCACTTGCGGTGAAAGTGCCTGTATAATATTTAAAGTAAAGATATTATAATTTCACATACTCAATTGCAAAGTCAAATGAATATATCTTTATTTCTAAGTAAATGTAACACTGTTCTCCATAGATTTAGCATCACGCCAGCTTTAATCGAAAACTTAAAATAAATACATGATAAAAAATTTGCAAGTTTTGTTGGACATGTTTTGCGTTTGGAGGAAAAACTTGAGTTTCCCTCTTATTTGCCTTTGAGTTTAGTCTCACGTTGGATAAGAGATGGGAGGTTGGGTAGTATATATATCTACTCCTCCCATGCATATTGTTATGAGTGTTGTGCCATGAGCCACATCTCCATACGCGCGCGCACTCCAAACTGAACCGGGCCGGGCTAGGTTCCGGTTGTGCGCGCTCGCGACCTGCGGACACGAATGCAGTTCGATTCAGGGGATTGTATGATCTGCTACATTTTTCTGATTTTTTTATTTTTATTTAAATTTCTGTTGAGAGTTTTCGGATAGAGTTGGACATGTTGAAGAGAATCAGATCTTCACGTTGCAACCACGCGCGCATGATCACAGATTCTCCCGGGCTGTTACAAACTAAAAGATCTGCAGAGGATTATAAATACCCTATCTCTGCACGTATCTTTACATGAAACATAAATCGATCTACTCTCTTTCTCCCACAAATTTCTTATATATATTCTGTTGAAAAAAAAATTGTGTTCTTGCGATTGGGTTCTGGTGCTTTCTCAAAACTGTTTTTTCACTTACGGGCAACGAATCTCCGTCTGAGCAGAGGCCTGACTTATTCTCCTGAGTTGGGTGCCGGTGTATAACCGGGGGAGATTTTACCGCTAGGATAGGAGATTATTTTCAATGTTCGGACGAGAGACCGATCATCTTTCTTCTAGGACAGTGTGTCTGCACGACTACGTCACCCCACGCTCGAGTTTTATTTTCTTTTAATTCTGTATTTTAGTTGCATGTTTAGAACAAGTAATTTATTAGTTTTTAAATATTTATATTTATTGTATATGTTAATCCAGTTAAATTTCTGATAAGTTATACATAATAACCAACTCAATAAGAAGAGCTTTTGATTTATTTTCTTCCTGTAACCACATTTTTTTTTATTTTCTTCTTCTTTTTTATTTTTTTTGTCATTTCCATGTCTTATCTTGTGGGATTAAAAAAAAATAATGATAATGTCTGCTCAACAAACCATCAAACTATCTAATGTTATTTTTTTAGTGGGGATGATGAAAGGACCGACAAAAATGTACTCATCATCAGTAAACGTGGCATGATGTGATTGATCATCTGGTGACGATGCCATGTTGATGAATTATTTAGATTGTGTGTTAATAATTTTCTAATTAATTGAACGCAATCATACGATGAGATGCTGTTGTTGTCCATTAATTAATCTGAACATAGGGGTCACTAGAGATCTAATTAGGACCACAATCTCGATTAGTTGCCTGCTAATTGTTATTAATTGTTCTGCTCAATATTTAGTAATGAACTGAGCTGGGATTAGAGAAGCCTTGTTTATTTTCTGTACGGCTGAAATAAATTAAAATTTTGAGGTAGTTATGAGAAACGTTTGTATGCGTACATGAAATAATTCAAGAACCTAGAGACAAACATAATAATAAGAGAAACATAATAAAAATTAGATTATAATTAGAATGCAAGTGAGATTTACATGATCACAAAATTAACTATTTTGAGGTACAACTTATTACAAATGAGATTTACATGGTCACAAAATTAACTGTAGCACCTAAAAGTGAGAAAGTGATTGTGTAAAAAGGAAAAGAAAAAAAGAAAAGGAGTTTTTTCATTTTTTTTTTCGATATTTGGATAGATGGGAAGTAAGCAATTATACTTCCCCGTTTTCTTATTCCGTCCACTTCCTTGCAACCAAACACGCCAATTGAAGTTATATGACGTGAAATGTGATTACAGGAGATCTCAAGTTTAAAATCGACTTACAATTTTGGTTAAGAAGAAATAGTAAAACAAAGTAAATATCTCGCACCTTTTCATCACAATTAGTCTTTCAAATATATACTGCGAACACAATATTGAATTCATTTGATGTGATATTTGTATGATATTTACCAAAATAATTTAATCCTTCTAAAATACAATTCTTGGGTGTAAAACAAACAGACGGCACAGTAAGACTTAGTTCACTAGTTAATATTTTTTTTTATTAAGTTATTTAAAGTCTTAAGTGATGGGCCATATGACCATGGGCCGGGCTTTCTTACGATATGTGATCATAGTTGTAGTCGAAGCATGAAATTATGTACAAATCAAGCTCATATATGAACAATTTAGGATGTAAGCCTGTGATTTCTTTTTAATCAAAAATAAAAAGAGAAAAGAGAGCTTTAAGCTCCTACTTCTATTATTCTCCCTATATCTTTAGAATCACACTTTAGCCCAATCCCTATATGATTCAAAGTTAAAACCAGGCTACAAGTTTAAGCCCAATGGGCCCTGGTTTTAAACCCATGCCACCAAAGAAAAATATTTCTAATGAGGACTGAGGGCAGAGAATGTTCTATTATTTGTATCTTTGGTCATGTATCTATTTTGAATAGTGTTTCACTGAACCCATCATTGACCGCGCACTGGCAAATATTTTTACACTTGAATTATGTCACACACTAACTACGGGAAAATTGCACTAATTCATATTTTGTGGCTGTTTTTAAAGAAAATACATTGTATATTAAATAAAGAGGAAATTTTTGAGGAAGCTACTTTGGGGGGGGGGGGGGGGGGGGGGGGGGGGATTTGAGAAATTTTCTCAAATTAGGTTTTCAGATGATCAATTGAAGTGATTTGAGACAAAAATTAGGGTTTTAGATGATCAATTAAAGTGATTTGGGACTTAGATCAGGGTCGTGGGACATTACAGACGTTGCAATATCGTGATCATGCAACGTTACTGTTGCGGAACGGCGGAAAAAGAGACAGACGAGAGAGCAAGCGAGATAGATCCAACTAATTTACAAGTAAATCAACACATACACTCTAGTGTTACAAAGATTCTGCTTCATTGGTCTAAAATTGAGTGTTATGCCATAAAAAACCCATTTTTCCTTTTCAATATTTTTTGCAAAGAATTTCTAATTTGTTATAATACCAAATTTCATGTTGTCAATTAAATATGAGATCTTGTGGTTGATCAGCAGCAGTATTATATATGTGACTTTTCGGCTGTCCCCTATAATTTTTAAATATGCATTGAAATTTGAAAGTTGTTGATTATTGCTTAATGACATGTAAAAGAATTTTATTAATAGATAGCGTCCCTTGATCCTAGTTAGAGGGAAACATCTATCAATAAATTTATTTTATTAATAAGCTATAAAAATCTTAGTGGTTAATTGTTTTTACCAATGAAATGTAACGTATATTCTCTAAAAATGCACCACACAAAAGAATTATCAAAGTAGAGCACTTAAGTTACTAATCACTTGTACCTAGTAGAATGAAAGATAGAAAATTTACATATTGAAGAGAAAGATCAAGACTACAACATGGGGAAAAAATAAATAAAAACTTTGAGAATAAATTAGTAGGTGAAAGGAATGATTATTTGAATCCCATTCTCATCATTTCAGTGGAGACGCCAGTGTGTTGGCTTGTTCTCCTTGGGCACCACCTTGCTAGATCTTCTTATGAGCTAAGCAACTCCAACTTCCTTAAAACTCCCAATCCATTTTTTGAAAAACTTGAATGTTTGTAGTATATAGAAGTTTGGTTTGAAATATATTGATGTGGTGCACTAAACTCTCAAGACCATCTATTCTTTAATAGTGGTTTTAAGTGGTTAGGTACTCAATTGTTCATGTGAAATAAAGTGTGTAAGAACCCTACATTCTCTAGTTTTGTCTTGTTATGTACTCTATTAACTTGACATAGAAGTATGATCATGTTTAAAGCTATAGTATATACTTGGTTTTGTAATAGCAATTGTTTATTTATATAATTTAAAACTTGTCATTTTTTAACATGTGATGCATAGTGAAATGTGATAAATGCTTTGAAAGATTCTCAGGATTCTCTGTGAAAGTATCTCATATTCCATGTTTGATAGTGTGTAACTGGTATTGGTAATATATACTACGTAAATGTCGGGGTTTATTCTTAGATTTTGTTAGTTAAGTTTATAGTATCTTAATGAACAGTTTAAGTAATGCTTCAATATTATGTATGAATGAAGTTAGTATTTATAAGGTAATAATTCCTTCTTCTATTTGTTTTTCTTTTTTAGCTTAGTTTTTTCTTCTAAATTCTTCTTCTTAGAATATTTCATGTTAAGTTCCATTATTTACCTTGTTTGTACAATATTTCATTGAAATTTTTGTTGTTAATGAAAATCACCTAGAGAAGGGTGAATAGTTATATGCTAATCAAATGCAGAATTTACTTATATAACTAAAACTAACACACAAATATATACCAAAGAGTGAAGTCGAATTTCCGTTGAAGGACTCTAAACTTCTCCTCAAGATTCCTCTTTAATAAGAGTTGAGGTACTTAATTGCTCTCTTGATTCCAACAAGTGTAAACACATGAAACTATATCAAATATGCAAAGATAGACAAATAGTAGCAAGTAAGATATAAACTAGAGTGAGTTGAGTTGAGTTGAGAGAAAGAGAGAGATAAGCAATGGCAAATACGAGAATTTTTTTTTGGAGGTTCGAGCCACTCACTCTGCATCTCCGCTTCACTGCAATGAAGGATTTCACGATCCCGCAAGATCACTCAACAGTACAAGTTCCGTCAAGAATTTCTGGAGCCGCAAGTTCCTCACTCGCTGTCGCAACACCTTCAACACGAGCCTATAAGCTCAATCCGCGGGCCGCAACCTCCAACTGCTTCAAATACAATGTAAAACAATTGGTGATCAATCTCCTTGACACGAACAAAGAAATTATCATAACCAAAGCTTTATAGAGTAAATAGAGGAGATTGGCTTAAGTTTGTGCGAGAAAAACTTATAGATCTGAAAGTGGATGCTCAAGAAAAATTATTGGGAAAATTTCTTTGAAAATGTAAGAAT
The DNA here is from genome assembly GCA_038442645.1 of Agave tequilana. Taxonomy (NCBI): domain Eukaryota; kingdom Viridiplantae; phylum Streptophyta; class Magnoliopsida; order Asparagales; family Asparagaceae; genus Agave; species Agave tequilana. Next base: position 55,197 of record JAVJIF010023877.1, read on the forward strand.
TGTAGTACAAAACAATTTCTCCAAAAACTTGATTTCTTAATTTTTTAAATCTTTTTTAAAAACTAAAACTTGAATTTTTAAACTTTGAAATCTTGAAAAACTTCTTATAAAACTCTCTACAATGGGTCCTATTTATAGGAATAGGATGAAACCATTAGAGACTAATCCTAATCATCAAGAACATGTTTAACCCAAATAAAGTAAGATATAACCGTTTGGGAATAAAACAAAAATCAGAAATTCAAAAACTATTCGTTATAGGCAAACTGCTGCTTTTTGCAGTAGTGCGGTCGACTGTCCGGTCGATCACCAATGACTAGAAATCTAGCCGTTGGAGCAGCAGTCGACCGCTCGATCGACCGTCCAGAGCGGAATATTCTGCTCTGCACAACTGGCGGTTGACTGTTTAGCCCAGCTGCCCAACAGTCGACCGCACGGTCGACCACGTGCAAAAGACAATGCTTGTGTGAACGTTCGGTCGACCACTCATCAATCGTGTATACAAGCCAGTAGCTTGTCACACTGCCGGTCAACCGCCCGGTTAACGGCCAAGGCTAAAACTCTATATTTTGTTATTTTAAAATCTTATAAATATATTTAAGTACTAATATGTGGGATTAAAAATTGACACATATAATAAACATGTAAACTTCTTTTTGAGATATCAAATACAATTTTTGAAAACATGAACTATATATAAAAATTATTATTTTGAAAACATGAACTATATATAAAATTATTTTTCCAAAAACTAAACTTTAAAATTGAAAAACGAGTTTTTCAAAAACTTGTAGAAATACAAAAATAAGGTTGTCAAACTCATTTGAAGCAGCAATGTGTATGAATAAAATGTTAGATTTATTTTTGTTTTAAAGTCTAATTTATTTTGGGCCTAATCAAGTCAATTGGATATTTGCACCCGCCCACTTAACCTATGTTGTTTGACCTAATAAAGAATTGATCAAACCTAAATGGCTTGGGTCTAGACACGTTTTCAATTACACTTAGCCATGAGTGTATTTAAATTAGAATGTGAGACTCATCTACACGTGTAGAACTCGTGTTATAAATCAACAGCCTAGATATATGATGAGTTGAACTAGGGTTTCTTGATGCTATATATACCATGAGTAGGGTTCCCTCTCCACCAACAACAATAACCATCTCTCTCTTGGAGGGCCTCTCATCTCCTCTAAGGATAAAGAAGAGAACTTGGTGGCTGGAGAGAAGAACCTCTCCCTCAACTTCGGCGTCCTCGAGATCGCGCAATCTTCGGTATTCTCTTCGTGATGGAATCAGGTATGCCTAAAACCCTCCTTCCCTTTGATCATTATAAAAGAGGCTTACAGTATATGTGTAGATCTTGTATGGAATAAATTTAGATTTAACAATTGGTATCAGAGCCTCCTTTTCGGATCATCGGGATATAAAGTAAAAACCTTTGATCTCGATTTATGAAAATTATGAATCTCTTTATTAATTCAAAAAAGATTATTTTTGTATCTCAAATAATTGAATTAAATTGGAGATGATTAAATTAAATTCATGTATATATATTTTTTTATGATTTAAATCTGTGTGTTATTATTTTTGATTCTTAAAAAATAAAAAAAAATAAAAAAAATTGTCTGTATGTGTGGTGGGACGCGTGCATGCCTGCATGCATGCGTCCAAAAGAAAGGAAAAAAAAACGGGGGCCTACAGCGCATGCAGGTGTGCGCTGCATGCATGCAGGCCATGGTGCCTTGGGGCACCATGGCCCCTCGCGCCGACTATTTTTGATTTAATTTTTTTTTTTTCCCCATTATACATGGCAGCAAAACGATTAAAAAAAAATATTTGATTTTGGGTTTCTTAATTAAGGAGATTATGAGATTAGTTAGGAGTAAAAATTTAGAGACATAATTTTAATCTATAAGGAAACTACTCCTAATTAATCTCATATAAAATTTAAATTTAAATTGTTGAGATTATTTTGGGTTTTAGGATTGAGATAGAATTCTAGTCTATTAGAAAAAATTGGGATTGAATTCTAATCAAATAAAGAAACCTAATCCAATTATCTCACATTAAATTTATTGGTTTTATGCAGTTCATTAAACCTGACCCATTAAGAAAACCAATAACTTAACTTTTGCGGGTCGGGTCTGATCAGACCCGATAAGCACTGCAGACCCGTTTTGTCAATAGAAACTTTAATTAGCCATTACGGGCTCATCCGACCTCTGTTTTGGGCATGTAAATAGTCGTTTTGAAGCTCTTGACGAGCACTACAGTATTAAAGGAACTATACATGACAAAATAGTAGTTAGTGACATAAAGAAGGCATTGAAGTGTTTGTTTATCATGGTTATGTGTACCCTTACATGCTTCCGCTTCATTAATATTTATATTATTGCTTATATTATCTAGCATAATGAATATTGATGTTTACTACAGTTGATAACACACAGATAAAAATATATACATGTTCAAGTTAAAGAATTTATAAAAGAGCTTATTTAATTGCGTATGTAGTTCATGCGGACAATAGCCGGCCAAAGGAAGACTATTGTTTGGCCGAATTATGTACGGCTTCGGATACTTGATGTGGATAATGTAAGTGGGAGAACCTTGGTGTGTGGTAATCGGCCCAAAGGAAGGTTGTCACACTATAGGCCCTTATTGCATTACCCTCATCAACTAGTCCGATGGCGGAACAAGAATCCAGATACATAAATTTGTGTGGCCCATGCGTGTGGCAATCGGCCCAAAGGAAGGTTGTCATTATGGCCGGGTCATTACATATATTATATGGCCAATATAGATTACTTAAACTTTGGGACCAATCCTATAAAGTTACAGTCGGCCTAAAGGAAGGCTGTTATCTTACATAGGACCTAGACTTTAGGATATCTATATTGGGCCAGTACAGCGTGGTATATAGAGACACAACTTGTTCTGAAAGTTAACCGGCAGCTCTATCGGTTAAACTGGTGCATTTTCTGAAATTCATTTTTTGGCTATTACAATAGAATTTTATTAAATGCAATGTTTATGTTAAATTGATGAGAATTGTACACTTATGTAGTTTAAATTGAATGGTACAAACTTAAGAAGTGGTAAGACCACGTAAATGATCGTTCTTGAATTCACGTACACCTCAAAGATTGATGGATTTCTACTATCACTAATAAAAGTTCAATAAAGAAAAGGTCAATTATGATAAGTGGGAGAGATCTTACAAGATGTGTCTAATGGTCATAAAGTACACTATTCTTATAACTATTAGGGATTCTATGCTGATAAAGTCAGTGCTCACTTAGCATCCAGGGTAAACTTCTAATAAGAAAAGGAAAAGTGAAACTAAAGGGAGGAACATAAACACCACTATAGTGGCTGATCCTAAGTGGCAAAAGTACAGAAAAGTAGCCTAAGGTCATTGCATGCTTCTTCTGTAAGAAAGTAAGCCATCTCAAGTAGGAATGCATAAAGTATCAGAAATGGCTATTTAGCGGGTATATCTCATATTTATGTTTATTCTGAAATTAATTTAGTTTTAGTGCCACTTGATACAAGGTTGATAGATAACTCACATAAGCGATTCAATGCGAAACTTCCAAACCCAAAGGAGGCCCAGCCTAACTGAGCGAGAACATATACATGGGTGATGGAAATAAAATTGCAATTAAAGTTATTGGAGTTTGTAAGCTTAAATTAGATTCTGGTTTTTATTTTAGATTTGGATGAGACTTTATATGAACCGTCCTTTTAGGAGGAATCATATTTTTATTTCATTTGTTAGACAGATCTAGTTTTACTGTCACTCTTGATAATGAAATGCTTAGTCTACTTTTCAAATCTAAAGTTGTTGGTACTAGAATTCTGATTGATGGCTATATAAATTGAAACTTCATGCTTATATACTGAATCTCTATATGTGAATAGCTTAGGCACTAAGCGAAAATTAATTAAAGAAAAATTAGAAAGTTTGGTACTAGACGAAGTTCAGGTGTCTTAAATTTGATGTATATATAGACATTTGTGGTCCATTCCCTACAGCTTCTTGGAATGGTCATGAATATTTCATCACTTTTACAGACAATTACTCTCGTTATGAGTACCTATACTTGTTCCATGAGAAATCCCAATCATTGGACATGTTTAAAGTCGTTAGATCTGATCGTGATGGTGAGTACTATGACAGATATGACGAATCAGGTAAATGTCCAGAATCATTTGTCAATTTCTGAAAGAGTGGTATTGTCGCTTAGTACACCATATCAAGGACACTTCGTCAATATGGTATTGCTGAGAGATAAAATCACATACTAGAGGATATGGTTGAGAGTATGATAGCTCACATTACTCTACCAGAGTCATTATATATTGAAGCCTTAAAGATGGTTGTCACCTCCTTAATAGAGTACCTAGCAAAACAGTAACTAAAACCCTATATGAGTTATGGACTGGGAAATCTCTCAGTATTAGGCATCTATATGTTTGGGGTTATCCAGCAGAAGCTCGGCCATATGTACCATATGAGAAGAAGTTGGACTCAAGGACAGTTAGCTGTTTATTCGTAAGGTATTCTGAGAGGGATAAAGGCTTTAAGTTTTATTATTCCTCCACTAAGAATATAAAGACGGATTGCTAAATTTTTTTGAGGATATTCAGAACAGTGGGAGTCAACTACATAAGGATTTCATATTTAAGGAAGAACATATTGTTATACCCATGACAAATTATTCCAAATGATAAAGTAGTTGTTCCACTTCAAGATGAAAATACAGTTGCATCCTTACAAGATACATATACAGTTCATCTTGAAGTTGATCATGCTGGTGAGGTAGAAACTAAAAATTCTCAATCACAAGTACCTAGGAGATCAACTAGGAAGAGGAGATCAGTCATTACAAATGATTATATAGTTTATCTCTAATAGCATGAGTTTGACATAAGGTTAGAGGATGACCCCACATTCTTAAATGAGGCCAAACTCAACATTCACTCCAGTGAGTGGTCAAATGCCATGAAAGATGAGTTAAAATCCATAAAGGATAATGATGTTTGGGATTTAGTAGAGTTGCCTGAAGGAAAGAAACCGATTGGTTGTAAATGAGTATTCAAAACCAAGCGGGATTCGAAAGGTAATGTCGAAAGGTATAAGTCACATCTTGTCATAAAGGGATTCACTCAAAAGAGAGGGCATTGACTATAAGGAGACTTTCTCCTAGTTTTCATGAAACATTCTTTTAGGATTATTATGGCACTGGTGGCTCACTTTGACCTAGAGTTATACCAAATGGATGTTAAAATTGCCTTTCTTAATGGTAGCATTGAGGAAGAAATCTGTATGGTGCAACGAAAAATTTTAAAGTGAAAGTTTCATAATATTTGGTTTGCAAATAAAGAAATCCATTTATGGTCTAAATCAAGCATTCCATCAATGGTATTTGAAATTTGATCATGTAATATCGATTTTGGTTTTAAGGAGATTGTAGATGATCAATACATTTACCATAAATTTAAAGAGAGTAGACTTATATTTCTTGTGCTATATGTGGATGACATTCTACTAGCAAGTAACGATATGGTTCTTTTACTTGACACCAAGAGTTTTCTCTCAAAGAACTTTGAGATGAAAGATCTTGGAGAAGCTTCTTTTGTGATAGGCATCCAGATTCGACGTGACAGGACACGTGGAATATTAGGTTTATCACAAAGGCCTATATCGATAAGGTGCTAGATAGATGTGGCATGAAGAATTGTTCTAAGGGTGATAAGTCGAGTTTACTCTAATGTCTCAAGAACGATCTTCAGAAAGAGCAAATGAAAGACATTCTATATACATAGGCGGTTGGATGTCTGATGTATGCTCAAGTTTGTACCGTCCAGACATAGCATATACATTGAGAAACTTGGCAGATACTTGATCAATCCTGGGATTGATCACTGAAAGACTACCAAGAAGGATATGCGATATCAATAGAAGACTACATGAAATCTGATCAGTTGCAGCTGATTGGATACACAGATTCAGATTATATTGGATGTATCGACAATAGGAAGTCCACTTCATGTTACATTTTCCTTATTGTAGGAAGATGGGTGTATTTAGTCGAGAGGTCATTACAGCTACACTGTGACAATAAGAGCTATAAAGCTCTACGTAATAGTGACAAGAGTTCAGCAAAGTCGAAGCATATCGACATCAAGTTTCTTGTCATCAATGATAAAGTTCGGAATCATATTTTGTATGTTGATAGTGATGACACTATTCTTAACATTACAGATCCACTCATTAAAGGATTCACCTAAAGTCTTCTTAGAGTATATTGCTCATATGGGGATGACTAGTCTTTATGATATCCTGATTTTGTGGGAGTGGAGAATTTATGTAACAGACATTATTTCTAAGTGCACTTTATGGATATTTGTTGATTCTGATAAATAAATTTATAACTGCTTTTCCTAAAGTTTACTTTTGCGCATTTGAGTTTGTTGAATTAGCAGTTAGACTCGTTGGAGTCAGAAAGTTAGACTCGTTGGAATCATAAGGCTAGACTCGTTGGAGTCATAAAGTGAAAACCAGTTAGAATTGTACCTTATTGATCAGAGGACATTTCTATGCCACACGTCCACATTTGATCTATGTCGTTAGGGGTTCTGAAATTTGTGATGTGGAAGGTCCTACCTCAATTATACAGAAGGTAACGATCGTCATGTTCGGCGGCAGGACTCTTAATGGACCAGATTGTTCTGAAACGTGGTTGTTGGCGGTTAAAGTTTTGACGTCATAAAGTTATGCATAATATCTATTCAGTATGACTTGCTTGGCCAAGTGGGAGATTGTTAGACTTATTTTTGTTTTAAAGTCTAATTTATTTGGGCCTAATCAAGTCAATTGGATATTTGCACCCGCCCACTTAACCTATGTTGTTTGACCCAATAAAGAATTGATCAAACCTAAATGGTTTGGGTCTAGACACGTTTTCAATTACACTTAGCCATGAGTGTATTTAAATTAGAATGTGGGACCATCTACACGTGTGGAACTCGTGTTATAAATCAAGGGCCTAGATCTATGATGAGTTGAACTAGGGTTTCTTGATGCTATATATACCATGAGTAGGGTTCCCTCTCCACCAACAACAATAACCATCTCTCTCTTGGAGGCCTCTCATCTCCTAAGGATAAAGAAGAGAACTTGGTGGCTGGAGAGAAGAACCCTCTCCCTCAACTTGGCGTCCTCGAGATCGCGCAATCTTCGGTATTCTCTTCGTGATGGAATCAGGTATGCCTAAAACCCTCCTTCCCTTTGATCATGATAAAGAGGCTTACAGTATATATGTAGATCTGTATGGAATAAATTTAGATCTAACATAAAATTCAATACATAAATAAAACAAATAAATTTATTTTTTGAGAATTTTGTTTTTAACAAAATCAAAACACAAAACATAATTAAACCGAAACCAAAGCTTTGTTCGTGAAAACCCAATATCAAACTTGTGTGTATATAAGCTTGGGCAATCAAGTCAAATGTAAACTTTACAAAAAAAAAAAAATCTAAACATCCTTAAAAGGAGTCTTCTTTTTGAAATCATTTTTTTCATTTGACTCGACAAACTTGATTTTAGAGTTAGACTACTTCTGAATTTTAATGCGTTATTTGTACTTGAGCTCTTAAATCAACACGGGATAAGACCAATTAAAACATATATAAACTACAAATGGAGGATAGAGATTGTTACTACTATAGATAAGACTAAATCTATTTCTCCAAACAAGATGGTACTCCTACCTAAACACTTTTATAGTGATGCATCAAATATTTGACCATCAAGCTCCGATTGCATCCACCATTAAGACACCAAACTTTCTCATGTTTTGAGAGAGCTCACACTACATCAAATATAAATGGTGTGAATTTTGATACTCGAATCATTTGAATCCTCAGGGTTAGTATCAATATGAGCCCAAACATTGGCATTTAAAACTTTGAATTTATCAAAACAAACTTAAGTAGATGGCCTCACTACCAGAAACACAAAAAATTGCTTTGGAAAATTGCACGAATTTAAATTTGACGCAAATTTTGCATCAAAAAATCACGAATTCGACGCAAGTAGACAAAAATAAGCATTATCTCCAGAAAGAATAATCATACAATTGCGTCGAATTTTCGCACAATTTGTTATTATAAAAAAAAATAAATTTCAAAACTTTGCATTGAATTTCTGATGCAAAATTTGATATTTGTGTCAGAATTTCAACGCAGATTTCGAATTCCCATAAAAAAGGTTTGCTGAAAAATGGAGGGAAGATTGCGTCGACGCAATAAGTATTGCGGCGAAAATTCGACACAACCTGTAAACCATTTTAGGGCCAATACCCCCAATCGCTTCCCTTTTCTTCCTCTCCCCTCTCTCGATCAGACGCCGCATCCCCCTTCTCCGGCCTTCTTTCCTCCCCCGTCCCCGTCCTCCGACCCCCCACCCCGGCCCTCCCTCCCCCTTCCCCGCCCCTTGCTCTCTCCCCCGCGCCTCCCTTCTCCCCCGGGCCTCTCCTGGCTCTCCCCTTCCGCCCCCTTCCCCGGCCACCGGCTCTCTCCCTCGCGCCTCCTTTCTCCACTGGCCTCCTCCTCCAGCCCTCTCCCTCCCCAAGCCCCCCACCCCCTACCATGTGCCTCCGGCCCTCCCCCGGCCCCCTCCCCCGCGCCCCTCCCCTGCACCTCCCGGCTCCCCAGGCCCTCCACCTCCTTAGGCCTCCCCCTCCCACGGCCCTCCCCCGTGCTTCTCCCTTCCCGGTCCGGCCTTCCCACAGTGCTTTTCCCTCCCCTGCGCCTTCTCCCTCCCGGCTCGGTCCTTCCTCGCGCCTCCTCCCTCCTCCTCCCTCCCCCAGCTCTCCCGATCGGCGCCGCCTCTCCCGCGCCTCCTTCCTTCCTAGCCTCTCTCGGTCGCCACCTCCTGGTTGTAGGTAATATTTTATCAAAAATATTACTTTTTTCTTAAAATATATTTGAATTACAAGAACCTAGCAGATACAGTGGAGGAAGAGAAGTATCTTTTTTGAATTGCTGTGTTGAAAAGATAATTTAATTCGCTATTGTTGACACTTAAAAAAGACAAGATTCTTATTGGTCCGAACAATGTCTAAACTTGTTGACATTTACAAAAGACAAGTGACAGACAAGCTGAAGACCAGTTTTCACCCATCTCCGAGGGACAAGAAGCAACTTGGACTCCACTGATCCAGCAAGCAGACAGTGAACCCGGATTGTTTCTAAACAGACCTCAGCAGGTCTAAGGTGCTAACACTTAGCATCGCATGAGCCCAAAGGGACAGCCTCGCTTGAGAGGCTAGTATCACCCGACTTCGCCTTGAAGCCATCCGAAGCCTCGCCAGGAAGCTAACTCGCAACTTCGCCACAGAGGACTTCCAGCTCCGTCAAAGGGTTTCTTTCGGACTTCGCCAGAAGCTGCCTTTAGCTCCGCTACGAGCTCAATACGGGCAGCTCCGCCATTGGTCTGGTGCTATGGTCAATCTTTGACCAATCAAATCTCCGGATGAGATCGGATCCAATCAGATCAAATCCAATTAAGATCAAATCAGAGATCAAATTTGGCAGTTGATTGCCACAATCTCTTGACTCTCCTAAAACGAGTAAGAAGATCAGGGAAAATCCTCTAACGATATGGAAAGGATCAAGAAGATCAACCGACCTGCCAATTCTAGCTTCGTAGAAGCTGATCTTAGCCTCGCAGCAAGGCTACTTTTCGGATTCAAACAGATTTGATTCAATCTGTTTCCATATTTTCAAGGGACGGTTATACCCTTGCTCTCCCTATAAGTAGCCCACCAGGGGCACAAGGAAGAAAAAAACCACGCACAGACGCACATGCGCGAGGACTTCTTGGAAGAGCTTTTCTGAGACGATACGCTCGCGAAAGGACTCCACAAGCAGAGGCTTCTTCACGACGCACCGTGCGCTCTTGAATTCAGAGATCTTTTAGAGAATTGCTTTCTCTATCCAGGGTGTTGATACCCTAACATCGTCCTTCTTCTCAAGGAATCTCCGGAACCAGGCGAGAAGGAATTCCTAATTGAAGGCGATTTTGAGAAGCAGCAAGAGGGTTCTACCAACCTTCTATTCTCTGATTCCCCGAACCAGGCGAGAGGGGAATCTCATCGCTCGCATCGTCAAAGGGACAAAGTGGTCGCGCGCTGACCAGACTCCTATCGGCACACTTCTCCAGAATCTCTGAGGAGATCTACTTGTATCTTTTTAAGAATACTTGTAATTTAGCTCCTCAAACTCTTTTTTTGTAAGTTTTCCCCCTTTGCAAATATAATGGAAAACAAGATGGCGACTCCGCTGGGGAAGAAATTCTCCACTGCCGAGAATCAAGCGTCGCAATGCGACGAACAGACCTTCGGGTCTAACTCTGAATCCAGAAAAGCCGGTGCAGCCAGAGCCTCTCTGGTTAAATCTTCAAAGAAAGTCTCTGCGGAGACAGAAAAGGTTCTATGCGAGCCTACTGCGGTTATTTGGCGCAACAAGAAAGCACGTCCGCAGTCTGATCCTTTACTTGTGAGAACTTGGTGGTTCAGTTCGATCAAGAAAGATTTGAAGAAGTCCTCTCTGGGGGTGGCCCAATGCTTCGAGCACAGAAGCATAGGAAGGTTTCCACGACCAAGGTTTCAAAGCAGAACCGGAAGCAGAATTCTGCCAACACCCCTCAGCCTCACGTGTGGCTAATCAGGTTCCTTGCGAACCTAAGTCTCCTCTCCCAAGGCGGGTATGGAAGCCTAAACAGAAGTCTCCAACCGAAGCTTCAGGCGTAGCTACGCCTAAACCGCGCCTC
>JAVJIF010023878.1:0-59274 GCA_038442645.1 Agave tequilana
CTATTCCAAACTGTCATTAGAGTTATTCCTCATCAAATCAAGAAGTAGATGAGTGATTTCACATTTGGAGAGACAATACATTTATTAAGATGCATTCCCTGACATAAACATACCAAACTCGTTCTATGAGACTAAGAAACTTATTAGAGCAATGGGCTGTGATTATAAGAAGATTGATGCATGCTAAAATGATTGCATGTTGTTCTGGAAGCAAGACGAAAACTTGGAAGCATGCAAGGCGTACAATGAGCCTAGATGGAAACCTAGCAAGGCTTCTTCATTAGAGAATGAAGAAAAAAAGTATCTAAAAAGTTCTAAGGCATTTTTCATTGATTCCAAGGCTCCAAAAACTCTATGCGGTGGAGATCACCGCAAAGCACATGAGGTGACATGCGGAGGAGCGACGTGGTGATGAGATTCTAAGGCACCATGCCGATTCGGATGCATGGAAAGTTTTTTGACAAGAAGCATGTGAAGTACTCGCTGAAGCCGCGTACTGTCAGGCTAGGGTTGGCTACCGATGGGTTCAATCCATTTGAAAACATTAATATCAATTATAGTACATGGACCGTCATTTTAATGATTTACAACCTGCCTCCGGGATTTTGCATGTAGCAATCTTATATGATGATGTCACTATTTATTGAGGGTCTTACAGGTCCAAAACACAACATCGACGTCTACTTGCAACCATTAATAGAGGAGTTGAATATATTGTGGGGTTTGATTGTACTCTAAAATTGCATTTTTATCATCACTTTTGCACATATATCCTCAACTATTCCTTTATGAATTAATGCTATTAACCCTCTTTTTGCTTATGGTGTGTTGAAATTCAATAAAATGGAGATAATGAGTAGAAGAAGCTTCTATCCCTATTTAAAGTTGGATTTTAAATTAAATTGAATCCAAGGAGGAAAGGTTAATCTTCATCTCCTAAATTCAAGTTCAAATTCAGAAGATAAAGTTCTAGAAGCTAAATGAGATAAAGCTAATTCTAAAAGAATAAGGAGGATAATTCAAATTAAATGGAGTTCAAAATCAATTCAAACTCGGATTCAGACTGTGCACCTTTTAGTATTCGAATCATAACTTTCTCTATAGATTTTAAAATCCGATGATTTAAGATGCTACAGAAAGAAGACTTGAAGGACTATAATTCTTATGTTTCCATTATGTCTAATTCAACCATCGAATGAGTCATATTCAGTGATCAACATGCCAACTTGCTGCAGGATTGAATTTCTGTTTGAATTAGAAAACCTTCTAATTTGTATCCTAGTGTGATTAGCTTTGAAGTCTATTTAAAGAGTTGAAGTCTCTCCTAATCTCTCATCTTACATAAGAGATCAAAATTAGAGTTTTTTTCTTTAGATCTATTTTCTTTCCAGATTTTTTTTGTACGAGGAGGAAGAACTCTTGTAATTGATCGTGACAATTAATAAACATGTTCTATCTTTCTCATATCTTTGTTTTGCTTTTAATTTTGCTTTTTCTTTATTTTATTTATTTCTTACCTTCTTTTGCTTCCCATGTTTACCATGAGTAGCTAGGTCTTTTCTCATGGCTTATTAATATATCACCACCATCACATCTAATGTCTAGTAGATAACCGGATTAGATCATATATATGCCTACTTTAATCTTTATTCTTGAAGGCTCATTAGAATAAGCAACTAGTTTAAATACTTTTTTATTGTTCTTCTTAATCTATACTTGATAAATATCTTGATATTTTAATGTTCTATTTAATAAGTGTTAGGGTTAAAGTTTTGCTTCTACTTTCTAATGATCTTTCTTACTTTATACTTGACTGACAATCTTGATATTGTAATGTCACATCTTAGTTAGTGCTATCTTAACCTGTATCCTAATTTCTGTCCTATGTATCTTACTTGATTTTGTGGTAGAATATCATGTTTAGAATTTAAAGTGAAGTAATTATCTATCTAGCATTAGCATGTATCGTGATTGATTATTAGTAAGCTGTGACCTTTCGTTTAGTTTAATTCTTTATCCATATACAATTCATCCTTTCTTTTCTAAGTTCTTTAAATAGAGAAGATAGTAAGAAGACAATATTATCGAAAAGCTTCCATCACTTCTCCCCCTGAGTTCGACCCGTTTAGTTCTTGCTACAGTGGTTAAATTGCGAAGATTCAGAGTTAAAACCAATCACATACACTTTTCATATTCTCTGTATTCTTTTTGACAATCAGGGTCCCGGGATATCAACTTGGATAGATCCACGAAACAATAATTTCAGATGCGAGCAAACCTTATGTGGACGATCAATGACTTCCCTGCTTACTCTATCATGTCCGGTTGGAGCACGTCTGACTATCTTGCTTGTCCTAGTTGTGCAGAGAACACTGTATCTGATTGACTGTACAAATCAAAAAAAATATATTATATGGGACATGAACATTTCAGAGAGGATCCTCTACCACCCATAGAGCAGAATGTCTTGTCAAGTGTAGGTAATCTACATGTCATATTCCAGCAGAATTACAAGAATTCGACAGATACACAGTGGAGGAAGAGAAGTATATTTTTTGAATTACCGTATTGTTGCCACTCGAAAAAGACAAAACTCTCAGACTTCTCTTTAACCGATCTGAACAACGTCTAACTTATCGACATTTACAAAGATGAGTCATAAACAAGTTGATGATCAGTTCCAGTTCACCTCTGAGGGACAAGGTAGCAACTTGGACGCTATTGATTCAGTAAGGCAGGCAATGAAGCCAAAGTTACCTGTGAGGAAGCCAAAGCAAGTCTATGAAGCCAGGTCTGATCAGATACCTAGCCCTACAGAGAGCCAAGGATTGCTAAAAGGCTGAAGCCACTAGCTTCGCGCGAAGCTCCATCAGCCTCATCAACGGCTTATCTTAGAGCTTCGCTAGAAGCTTCATTCCTAACTTCTCTGGAAGAAGGAATAGTCAAGTTCTTCTCCGAGCTGAATTTTTTAGCTTCGCTAGAAACTTTGTCCCCAGCTTCGCTGGAAGGAGAATGATTCAACTTTGCTATAAGCTAAGTCCTAGCTTCGTATAAAGCTTTCAAGGTAACTTCGACGGGAGACAGCTTCTCACTTAGCTCCGCAGCGAGCTTTATCAGGTCATCAATTGACTGTCTCAAAATCCCACGAGGGATTAATGGGTGAACCCCACTAATTTAGTGGGATTAATACCACTTTAAGTGGGCGGTTATGCCCACCCACTTCGTCCCACATTAAGTGGAGACAATTAAGCTACTTTGGCTGATAGTAGTTCGCACGAACTCACTAGCTGGTGGGTAAGCTCACAGTTAGCTTCACGCCAAGGTCATTTGTAGCCTCGCAAGCTAAAGACTGATTCAGTCTTGCTGAATTCAAGGGGAATTACACCCCATCTTAGCTATAAATAGTCCCTTGCAGAGACAAGAAGGGACAAGAAGACGTTGGCTGGAAAATTTTCGAAAGATTGAGAGGAGATCTCTAGCAAAAGTGTTCTCTTTCCCTCCTGCTTCCAAATCCTTAGTTTGCTTTCAAAGTCTCAGAGATTTAGTTCTTTTTCATTCAGGATTTCAACACGTCTTCTTCTTTTGATAGATTTCTGAAACCAAGCGAGAAGAAAATTCTATCAAGGAGGCAGCTTGACCACCTGACTGATTGCATCGTCAAAGGGATAAAGCAATCGCGCGATGATCAGATTCCTACCTGCATACTTCCCCAGAATCTCAGAGGAGATGTACCTATAATTTTCTTTTAATTACTTGTAATTTAGCTCCTCCATTATTTTTTATAAGTTTTCCCCGATCATTTTCAATAGAAAACAAGATGGCGACTCCGCTGGGAAATAAGGTCTTCTTTCACAGCAAGGAGATAATGTCACAGTGCAACAGTCAGAATCCTGAGCCCGTCATCGTCGAAAACTTGGTCATTCACTTTGATCAAGAAAAATTTAAAGAACTACTCTCTGGGGGTCTCCTAGTACCCCATGCACGGAAGCACAGGAAGGTCTCCATAGCCAAAGCTCCAGTGGCTACAGAGCAGAAATCAACTATGCCTGCAAATGGGCAAACCTTGTTCCAGCTCCTTTCAGTCTCAATCGAGGCTAAAAGCATCTCATACGAGGCCAGACAGGTTCCCCGCGAACCTAAAACTGCTCAGACTAAGCAGGTGTAGAAGGTGAAGCAGAAGGCTCCGCGTGAAGCTTTAGGCAAAGCTGCGATACAACTTCGTGCCTCACGCGAAGACAAAGGCAAGATGCCTTAAATTTTGGCAGCATTATTGATGCTAGCCGCGAGGCTGATTTCGAACAGCGAGGCTGATTTCGAACCGCGAGGCTAACAGACTTCTACTATCTTCGCCTAACCCGAGAGCACTGGTTCCTAGTGCCAACTTCGCCCCTATGGCGGAGTTAAGGGAGTGTCCCTAAATACTGATGTCGTTGTTAACGCAGCGCTAATACCCAAGGGTGCTCACAAAATTCCTAACCGCGAGACTGAAGCACTCTTCGTGCTAAGCACCTTAGCCGCAGGTCTAGAACTGAAGCACTCTCCAGTGCTAAATACCTTTGCAACAAGGCAAGGAGGGCAAGGAACGGAGACCACTGCGTGCTAAAAGTGAAGTCATCACGACTTCGCTCCCAAGATCTTCCGGTGCTACGCTTGCGCCTGGCGGCGGAGCTACACGTATAACTCTGCCAAGCGAAGTTAATAAGGAGATTATCGAATTACCTAAAAATAGAAACCTCAAGGCTAGAGGTCTCTAGTCTCAACAATCTCTTCAAGTCTCCGAGCAAGATCATGTAAGCTTGGTTAACATTGATCTACGAGAGTTCTTAACTAACAAACGAAGTTACTCCATACCTCTCCCTCTTGCTGTGAACAAGTGGGATATCAGTTGGTGATGGTCCATTCAGTCCAACTCCGTCTAGGACCAGTACCCGCCACTCTTCCAGTCCGGTAGTCAATTTTCGACTGACTATTGATTCGAGCCCTTGTCAAGCATCACAAAAAGAGCAAACCACGAAACCTACCAGATCTACCCTCTGCATCCGTCAATATGATAGGAAGGGGACATGAACCGCTCAGGAGCAGACGAGAGCGATATGATGCTAATTCCCCTTCGTTCAGTTCTCCAAACTCAGATTATAGCCCTGGTTTGGGCCAAGTCTTAGTAGGAGAGGAAGGCGTGTTTCGAGGCACAAGATCCAGGGTAGTAATACCCTATAACTATGAACAACCATCCTCATCAACTGGGGTTAATGTCACATGAACCATTGAAAAGTCTATTCCAATGGTCTAATGATGAGGGAGAAGCTAGTGGATATGCCTCTTCAGCAATGGTCAGCTCAGTGCAAACCGGCAGAGTTTCAGTTCATTTGGCCGATAACAGTAATGATGACCTCCGTCGATGGATGGAAACTCAAGAGCAAATCTCCAAGGCCCAGCAAGAAGCCTTTGACAATATCCAAAAATGCTAGCTCAACTTCTCACCAACCAGAATAATAATGATACTGGAAGCAATCATAATGAGGAGGAGCATAATGATGACGAACAACCCAAGACTTAGAAGTCAAAGGAAAGCTCTTCAATCGATGCTGAAGCTCTTAAAGGCATCCACGCTCAGATCGCATTCCTACCTTAGAGGGATGAATTGAAGAAGGCAGGCATGACTCATCCTTATCCACTTGAATGGGATTCAGTGCCATACCCGCCAAAATTTAAGCCACCTACGTTACATACGTAAGAAGGTAAAAGCTCACCAAACTAGCATATCTATTATTTTTGGTCTCAGACTGATAATATCATAGATAATGATGCTATTATGGCCAGATTGTTTATTGATACTCCCAAGGAGTAGCCTTCGACTGGTTCAAAAGCCTTCCACCAGGCTCCATCAATTCCTGGATCGATTTAGAAAATTGATTTAGAAACTCAGTTCCTCTCTCGTTTATATGAGGACGACACTGAGGTGACTGATTATTCTGCTATTTGATCTATTTTTGCTTAGTGATGTGTAGACCTTTATAAAAAGGAGAAAAACAGGAAAAGAGCCCAAAAAGCCCAATAAAATCAGAGATTTGAGGTAATCATATTTGGAGATTAAAAGGAAAATCTAATTAAATTTGTGATTGAAAAATCAATTATTCTCCAAGTAGAAGAAAGAATATTCTCAGCATATTTAGGGCTTAAATCCAAATTCTGAGAATATACCCTTTGATTATATGGCAAGATAAAGTCATAGAAGGAAACTTTAAAAGTCTACAATCAAAATTCAGATTCAGCCTGAGCATCATTTTAATTTGATCATAACTTTCATTATATATATGAAAATGTAATGATTCAAGATGCTTCAGAAAGAAGACTAAAAGTGCTACAACTTTTCTGATGACTACTGTTTGTGTTTCAATCGTTTAATGAGTCATATTCAGCCATCAATATGACAGTTAGCTGCAGCCCAACTCAATTAAATTTCCAATCAAGAGAAGAAAAGAATATTCTTAGCATATTCACAGTTCAACTTTAAAATTCTGAGAATATACCTTTTGATGAGTCACTTCCCCAGGCTTCCTCCTATAAATACCCCAGCAAAGGCATGAGCAGAGCGATCTCAGATTCAAAGCAGAGATAGATTTTAGGTCAGTTTTTTCATTCTTTTTAGTGTAGATTTTTATTTTTCTTTTATATAATTTTTACTTTTCTTTATGTAACTGAGAGGAGAGACGAATTTCATGAAGGAATGAGTGCAAGCTTGTACTGAGGGTGACACCGGTGTAAGTAAGTCTTTTCTTTCATTGTTATTTGAATCGAATCGAAGTTTCTTTTTCTTCTTTACTATTGTTTTCGTTTATTTTCCTCTAATGTGTTGCAATCCAAGTGAATTTGATAGCATCGAGACTGCTTCGTCATTACAAGTGCCGTTGATGCCTATGATGATGAACAACACCATTATTTTGTTAGTTTAGCTTGCCCTTTTATTCATAGTATAGATCGGGAATGGGGAAGATCCTACACGCCATGCTTGATCGCCTTCAACGACTAGGTAAGTCATAGCTACAGATCCGAGGTATATAAGTACTGAAGAGGTAAGTAATTTTTAGGTTTAACTTTCTTTTTTTCTTTTAACTTTTAGTTTAGATCACCAACACCACAATCTCACAACTCTTTTATCACTCTTTTCAATTTCTTTGTATATATCAATCATTCTTTGTATATATCAGTCGATTGTAGTTCATTCTCTTTCTGATTCTAGATCAATCATTCCATCTTTTCATACTCCATTTTGGGACAGAGGTGTTGATAATAATGACTCTGAAATTAATTTAAAATTTGGAAATTAGATGGGGTAAAATTCTTATTAAAATCATTCATATATACATCATTTTAGTGGGTTATATTAGAGAGATTTTTAGTGGGTTCCTCCGAACACCACGCAAATTAGATTGGGACGCATTTCGTGGACCAATCAGACCACCACTGGAACCACCACCATAAGGTAATATTTTTCTTCCCTTTCTTCTTTTTCATGTATCTATACATTAATTCATACATTGAGGACAATGCATGAGATAGGTGTGGGGGAGGGTTCTAACATAACGTAGCTTTTCCTTTTATTTTTAAAACAAAAAATTATTAATATTTTCTACTTTTAAAAATTTTTTGAAAATGGAAACAATATTTTAACATATTTTTTGCAAGAAATTAAGTCAATTTTAAGGAATAGGAGAATCATAATTAGGATTTCTTATACTTGATCAAATAAGATTATTTGTTTGATTTCTAAGGTTAGGAAGAAATTTGTGAAAGTAATTTAGTCTTGATCCTTACCTTAATAATATATGCATGTTTATACGCTTACACACTTAGGGCTCAAAAAATAAGATTCTTATGCCTTATTAAAAAATAGAAAAAGAAAAAAATAATATATATATATATATATATATATATTATATATATAAATTCTTTGATTAAGCTGGGTATTTGTGCCTCATAAAGCATAAGTATTCACGCCTAAAGGCGTTTATATAATAAAATTCTTAGTTTTGTGGCCTTGTTTGCTCGAGTCTTTAAGTCCTTGGGTGTCTTCTCACCCGGTGCCCTAAGACCGTTTGGTTCGAGAGTCACCGATTAAAGGCTCGTTACATGGGCAGATTAGAAAGCCTAATAGAACTAAGGAATATTATCATCAAATAAAAATATATATAAATAAATTAATAAGGCATAAGAGTTAGAGTTAAAGAACCCTTAGTCAAAATTTCACGGTCAAGAAGGTACATATGACTTAGGGTAAAGTAATAGACCAGATGAGAAGTATGATTTGACTCCTTACTTTGATTGATAACAATTTTTTGAATAGAAACTAAGTTTAGGAATGAAAAATTCAGTTTTCCTATAACTTATAGATTACTTAATCCTTACAAGAATATTTCAAATATTTTTCTCTTTCAAAATGTGTTTCAAAATACTAACATTTTTCTCTTTCTTTATGGATTTTGTGGGTGCAATCCACTGAAAACCCTCACCAGACAAAACTCGTCCTCTAGGGAAAACCTAGAGATTTAACGACTTGTTGCACATGCTCAATGCAATTGCGTGACCTGCGATAGTGGTCTAATAATTTCTTAGATTTAGTTTTGATGTTTTGCTCGAGGGCGAGCAAAATAGGTGTGGGGGTGTGATTACTCATCAATTTTGCATATTTATTGTCACATTCTCATATTTATTTTTAATAAAACTCTGCTATTTGATCTATTTTGCTTAATGATGTGCAGACCTTTATAAAAGTAAAAAAACAGGAAAAGAGCCCAACAAGCCCAAAAGACCAATAAAATCAGAGATTTGAGGCAATCAAATTTGGAGATTGAAAGGAAAATCTAATTAAATTTGTGATTGAAAATCAATTATTCTCCAAGTAGAAGAAAGGATATTCTTAGCAAATTTAGGGCTTAAATCCAAATTCTGAAAATATATCCTTTAATTATATGGCAAGATAGAGTCATAGAAGGAAACTTCAAATCTACAATCAAATTCGGATTCAGCCTAAGCATCATTTAGTAATTTGATCATAACTTTCATTATATATATGCAAATCTGATGATTCAAGATGCTTCAGAAAAAAAACTGAAAGGGCTACAACTTTTTTGTTTACTACTTCTTTCGTTTCAATCGTTTGATGAGTCATATTCAGCCATCAATATGACAGTTAGCTACATGCCAACTCAATTAAATTTGCAATTAAGAGAAGAAAAGAATATTCTCAGTATATTCCCAGTTCAACTTCAAAATTCTGAGAATATACATTTTAATGAGTCAGCATTTTGATGAGTCACTACCCCAGGCTTCCTCCCATAAATAACCCAGCAGAGGGATGAGCAGAGAGATCTCAGATTCGAAGCAGAGGTAGATTTTAGGCCAGTTTTTCATTCTTTTTAGTGTTAATTTTTATTTTTCCTTTTATGTAATTTTTACTTTTCTTTATATAACTGAGAGGATAGACGAATTTCATGAAGGAATGATAGCAAGCATGTACTGAGGGTGACACCGGTGTAAGTAAGTCTTTTCTTTCATTGTTATTTGAATCGAATCGAAGTTTCTTTTTCTTCTTTACTCTTATTTTCGTTTACTTTCTTCTGATTGTTGCAATCCAAGTGAATCTGATGCCTCAAGACTACTCGCCATTGCAAGTGCCCTTGATGGCCTATGGTGATGAACAACCATTCTTTTGTTAGTCTAGCTTGCCCTTTTATTCATAGTGTAGATCGGGATGGGGAAGATCCTATACGCCATGCTTGATCGCCTTTAATGACTAGGTAAGTCGTAGCTACAGATCCAAGGTACATGAGCACTGAAGAGGTAAATAATTTTTAGGTTTAACTTTCTTTTCTTTCTTTTAACTTTTAGTTTAGATCACCAACACCATAATCTCAGAACTCTTATATCACTCTTTTCAATTTCTTTGTATATATCCATTTTCTATTTTCTCCACCTTCTCAATCTACCACTTTCTTCCTAACTTAATTTTAACCTATTTTCCTTTTCTTTAAAGAACTAAAAGAAGATCTTTAACTATTGATTGTAACTTAAAAGATAACTTGCTAAAAAAGCTTCCATCGCTAGTCCCTCCTTGTGGATCACGACCCGCATAGCCACTTGCTATAGCGGTAGAATTGAGCACCTTACACTACTGTTATAAAGTTCTGAAATTCTGTATACTTGTGTGCAGGTAAAACCTCAATCAGTGACCATGGATAAAGTTCTCTCCACTGTGCAGAAAAAGGAGAATCTGTCCGTGATTACATTGAATTGTTTAGAAACTTATCTCTGATGTGTCGAGCATGGATGCCATTGCCTATGTTATTGCAGACATGTAGACATAACTTCTTGGACCAAGTGGAGATTCGCATGGGAGCTGTTAAAGCCCATACCTGAAAAGAACTGGTTGAGCAAGCTGAAATAGTCGAGAAGTCGGTTAAAAAGTTTGAGCCGGCCATACCTAAAGGAAAATGGGATATGAACAATAAAGGACGCGACGAGATAGCGCAATCTTCTCAAGCCAAGAGGAAAGAGACTATGCCCGTGAAATTGTCAGGGGATACTCCTCTGAAGACCAGAAGCGGCGTCAATAATCAAAAGTTTAAGTTTCCTCCGAAGCAGTATTCCTTCAAAGATGAGCAGGTGGTTACAATATTCCATTTGCTCCAAAAGGGGAACAAGTTGAAGCTGCCAGAGGCTCGATGCCTTAGCGAAGTGGGAAGCACAAGCATCCCAATTATTGCCTCTTCTATAGGATGGTTCATCATCCTACCAACAAATGCTTTGTCCTCAAGGATAAAATTCAGGCTTTGATTAATGCCGGCGTTCTGACTTTAAAACCAGAACAAAAGAAAGTCACCACAAACATGGTGACTCTGCCAAAAGTTATAGTCCCTGATGGATCTCCTCTAATCCCTAAGGCATGATTGGAGATAAATAATCCTTCAGCTAAGCAGTAAAAGGCTAAGGTCTTGTTTCCCTGACATTGAAGACTGGGGAAATCATGTGGGCGCGCACCCAGATCTTGCCCAAGATAAACAATGTGATTCAAAGAAATCCAAGTCAAAGGGAAAATCCTGCAATGTTGTCTCTGTTTTACCAGAAGATGACAACGTAACAACAACTTCTCTCAGTGATTTTGAAAACGAGAAACATACTTTCATGTCACATCAACCACCAGGTACTCGGTCTGAAAAATCATAATTAAGACAATATGAGAAAGCTACTGACGAGACACAACAGCCAACGACGTCAGTAGAAGTACCTGTTCCAGCTTCAGTCCCAACTCTAGGAAAAGAAAAGTAGAAAGAAGTCCGGTTTGACCGCGTCTTTAAGAGACCTTCAGGCCTGGGACTTGACATTCTCTCTTCTTTGATATACTGGCACAACTGGCCAATATTCCAGCTCGGATCACCATACATGAGCTGCTTCGCCTTTCGAAAGAGACAAGAGAAGCACTCAGGGACGCACTGGCTAATTCAGAATTATTTCTGACACATATGCCAGAGATCCCTGAAGATGACAGTCAAACCTTGTGCTCTAAATGTCATCACGTACAGTCAAAAGTACCTGCTATCACTTTCACCGCTGAGGACATGCTCCTCAAGGACAATAAACACGATCGACCCCTTACTATACTGGATACATCGGCTCGATGTGCATTGATTGAGTTTTTCCTGCACACAAAATACAGAATATTAGATTTAGAAATAGAGATGTGCAAGGTGCTCAATTCTATCCGCTGTAGCAATGGCTATGCGGGTCATGATTCTCAGGGAGGACTAGCGATGGAAGCTTGTTTAGTAAGTTCTCTAAAAATTATTCTTTTAGTTACTAAAAGGAAAAATAAGAAAATAATAGTTAAAGTCAGGTCAGGAATAGGAGCGATATTTACAATGAGTTGTGAAAGAAAGAGTTGGAAGATGAAGTGTTGGTGATTTAATCTACAGAAATAAAAGAAAAGAAAGAAAATTGAAGAAATATTTACCTTAGTTTGGTTGATGAATTACCTGGAAACCTTGCATGTTCTACCTTACTTCGGAGGCGTTCAACGCATAAGTCATAGGATCGAGCTCAGTCCCCGTTCGCATTATATCATCAAGCTGGGTAAGAATGAAGTGATACGGATCTTGAGGAGGAGAACGTCTCCATGAAGTATCGTTGGCACTCACAAAGACTTTGTTATACTTGTACTTCGGAATTCACTTGCATTCTCATCAAAAACTAACAGACGTAAAGTAGAAGAGGAAAAGAAAAAGAAAAGGAAAGTAAAGCGATGAACATAAAAAACAAAATTGTTTACCTTTATTGCTTGAAACAATGGAAGAAAAGAAGAGGGTACATCGGTGTCACTCTCAACATAGGCCTCTCTCTCTTACTTACATAAAAAAATAAAATTACAAAAAGAAAAAAAAAACCTAAACTAAAAACTAGCCTAAAAACTCTAGATTTTGCTCTGTACTACGCTGCACGCCCTTCTCTGTTGCTCTGCAGGGGTATTTATAGGTGCAGAAGGAAGTAGAGTCCAAATAGAATTCTCCTGCGAAAGCAGTTGCCCAGACCCATCCATATTGCCGTGGAAACGCGGCTTGGCCGCGTTTCCGCGGCCGTTGTGTGGTCGCTGGCCACGCGCTTTTGCGCGGGCCTCCTCTGGTCCGTCCATCTGGGTATATCCGTTTGGATCTGGTATCTCGCCTCTTTAATTTGAAAATTCGGGATAACTTGGGAAGCAAGTTATCCTAATTTCAAATCTCTTCAAAACGAATTTTATCTTTTGATTAAGAAAGAGTTGTGTGGAATTTTAGCACAAATATTTAACAAAGAGATGAAGGTTAGAAACAACCTTAAGTGCTTAGTTCACTCCACAAATGTATATGATAAGATTGATGTACCCTTTCTTGTCTCCGATATAGTATAGAGCTATACCGTGTCGAACCTCAGGGAGAGCTCGTGATGGAAGCTTTGACGAGTGGTAGTGAAGTTAGGAAACGAGAATTCTTCTTTGCTTTTAAAAGAATAAAAACAAAATGGAAAAACAAATGAAAGAAAGGATGGATATGTTCATGGTGGAAATCGAGAGAAATCAAAATCGAGTTTGGCTTTGGACTAACAATCTAAAAAGAAAGTAAACTTGAAGAAGACTTTGAATGTAAGAAAACCATGACTAGCTAACCTTGCTACCTTGCTAAAACTTACTAAACTCCGTGATAGTGAATGCGTGCCTCATGTTGATTCATCGGCATAGATTTGTCTTGCGTGTTGGTCTAATTACTTTCCCACTAGGATGATGGGGGATCATTCTTAGACTTGTCTTGTAGCCTCCATAGATGGTCATCGCCTACAAGATAGACTTTCAATAATGGAATCAAAAGAGATACACTCAAGTGATGCAAATGAAGAACATACAACATTCAATAATGGACATAGAGAAGTTGTACATCAAATAGCATATTGGTGATCCATCTCCATGTTCCATCAAGGCACTTGTTCAAAGACAAGGCTCTAAATGAGGCACACATGAATCATATGGAGAATTACAACAAGATACTTGCCAAGAAATGAAACAAAACCCATCGGAGAAGAGAAGACCATACAACTTGCAAGATGAATTAAAGCAATCACCCATGAGTTAGTAGTTAGCAAGAGTAGTGGTTAGCTAGTACATGGAGAAAGAATTAGCTACAAGCCATTACAAAAGAAAAACAAAGTATGAATTAAATTGCAAGAAAGTAAACAAAGCAAGTAAAGAAAGCAATCAAACTAGAATCAAGCTCAAGTAGAGAAGTAGAGAATGGATCAATCCTTGCATAGCTTCAAGTTGTCACTCCTTGAATGATACAAGCTCTCTTTCTCATACAACTCTCTCTTGCAATGAAATCTAGGGAGAAGAAGATCATAGAGAGCTAAAAATCCTAAAGAAAAACTAACAAAATACAAATCTTTGCACTAATCTCTCTCTCTTCTCTGTTCAGTCTCTGCTCGCAAGCCAGGTGCAGGTATTTATAGCCCCCAGGAGAAGGATCCAGAACCCAGTCTGTTGGCGCAAAATCTGGGGCTCAACGGCCCCAGATCTGCCGCGTGGGCGCGGCAAGGCGCGGCCTAACTAATTCAGTTGGCTAATAGCTTTCTGTTATGAGTTGTTAAGAGTTTGTTCAGCCACGTGGACCTTCTGGATTCTTCGTTTGTTGCACGGATCTCTCTAGATTCTGGATTAGATTTGGGCTTAATCTTGGATTTGAAACTAATCACTTTAATTATTGCTAATTAAAGTGATTATTGGCTTTCACTCCATTTAAGTGTAGACCTATAAATATATAGAGAAGATTAGTAAAAATCATGTATTTATTTGTAATATGCATGGGGATTTATGTGGTAAAATATGCAATATTGTGTTACAATCACACCCCCACACTTATTCTTTTGCTCGTCCCGAGCAAAATAAAGAAAAGAAAAGAAAATCCTAACTATCAATTTATTACACCACTTTCGCAGGTGACGCGATTGCACTGAGCATGTGCAACAAGCTGTTAATCTCTAGGTTACCCTAGAGGAGGAGTGTTGTCTCCTGAGGGTTTTCAGCGGATTACACCCACAAAATCCATAAAGAAAGAAGACAAATGTTAGTGTTTTGAAAACGCATTTTGAATAAGAGACATGTTTACGAACTATTTTTGCAAAAATATAAGTGATCCTAGGTCATAAGTCCACCTATAATCATTCTACCTTAAACTTAGTCTCCATGCAAGATCTTGTTTTCAATTAAGGTAAGAGTTCAAAATTGGATTGAATACTTTATCTCTCATAAAACCTAAATAGTATGCACACCGTGTAAGTGATGATTTCTGGGATTTCAACTCTAACCATCAAGCCATTTATTTATTTTTCTTTTTCTTTTTTTTTCTTTTTCTTCCCTTAGTTTTCTTAGGCTTTCTAGTTCACCCATGTAGCGAGCCTATAACCGATGACTCCCGAACCAGATGGTTCTAGGGCACCAGATGAGAAAACATCCCTCGGTTAAAGGACTCGAGTGAAAAAGGCCACAAAACTAAAGGGGATTATTTATAATCACCGTTAGGCGTGAATAGTCATGCTTCTTGAGGCACAATTATCCAGCTTAATAAGTGAGATCACCGTTAGGCGTGAGTAACCATGCTTCTTGAGGCACAATTCTCCAGCTTAATAAGTGATCTTTTATTTATATTTTTTTTTCTTTTTCTTTTTCTTTTTTTTTTATTTATATGGCATTTTTGGTCTTTGTCTCCATCCCAAGAAATGCGTAAGTGTGAAGTGCATATTATCTAAGGCAAAAAATTCAAGATAAAAATATCTCACCAATTTTACTTACTTAGCCTATAATCTCAATAAGATCTATTATTTCAACTATGTTTAAGATGTCATAATTAAGGCTTTCTTAATTCCTAAGATACATCTTAATTTTCTTAAAATAGATCAAAACTTTGTCTCTTATTTCAAAAAGTTTTTATTATTTTTATTTTTTTTATTATTTTTTATTTATTAAAAGAAGTGTAAAAGAAAAAAAAATCTAAAAACTCTAAAAGAAGTGTAAAAGAAAGAAATTCTAAAAACTCTAAGTTAGTAAACCCTCCCCCACACTTATTTCACGCATTGTCCTCAATGCATCGTGATATATGTAAGCATGAAACAAAAATGAAGAGGGAAGGAAAAAAATTACCTTAAGGTGGTGGTTCCGGTGGTGGTCTAATTGGTCCACGAAACATGGCCCAATCAACTTTACGTTGGGTTTTCAGGAACCCACCAAAAATCTCAATAATATGACCCACAAGAATGATGTGTGCATGGATGATTTTTATTATGTACATGACCCCATCTAATTTCCAAATTTTTAAAATAATTTCTGAGTTAAATTCATCAACTACCTTGTCCCAGAATGGAATATGAAATGATAGAACGGTTGACTTGGACTCGGAAAGGAACACCGACTCAGGGAAGTGAATGAAGTCAAGTAAAGGTTCAGGAGTCGGAATGGATTCAGGAACTGGGTCCAAGTCAAGAAAATGAAGCTCTAGTCCACAATCATTGTCCAATGATGGAATGTGACTTTCTAAAGGTGATATCTCTTTACTTCCAATATTAAGGAATTCAAGCTCATCGCCATACAATTCTTCAAAACTAAGGTCAATGTTTTCCATCAGAATTGTACAATCAGTTTCAGAAGTAAAGAGATTGAAAAAATCAAGGTCACATTCCTCATGTAGTTCAATAAAGGGAGAACTTACCAATTTGTCAATAGGATCTTCAAAAGTGTATAATTGGTCAAGTTCAATGTGATCCTCAAAGATGGGTGATTCAACTTCATTATGAATTGGGACAGGATCCAATGTCGACTCCGGGAAAAGATTGAAGTCAGGTAAAGATACCGGAGTCATTATTGAATCAGGAAAAAGAAGTGAATCAAGAAGTTGGGGTTCAAGATCACATTCCTCATGAAGTTCAATTCCACAAAAATGTGAACTTGCCAATTTATCAATGGGACTTTCAAAAGTATGAAATTGGTCAAGTTCACTATGATCATCAAAGATTGGTGATTCAATTTCAAATGGATTGGCACTGGATCCAACACTGACTCGGGAAATGAAGTGAAATCAGGTGAAGACACCGGAGTCATAATTGAATCAGGAAGGAAAATTGAATCATCAAATGGAAGTTCAGGATCATGTTCAAGTTCAATTTCAGGAAATGGAAAACTTGCCAAATGTCAATGGGATTTGAAGTTTGGACAAGTTCAGGTGAGTGTGCTGAAATTGAATCTGGATTTCCAAGACTACATGACTCTTCTGTTTTAACAGGGTGGCTAGTGACATTAGAAATAGGATGAGAATGAAGAATTTGGATCATCAAATCTATGTCACGATTCCTAGAATTTTGAGCATTAGTCATGTCTTCAAGCATCTTCCCATAATTGATGACTTCATTGTTTTGATGGAAAGATGAAGTGTTGTCTTGGAAGTGATGGTGAAATTGTGAGTCAAAATGTGTGGTGATGGAAGAGTGGACTCACACAAGAAATCTTTACTCGTTTCCAAGGCAAATGGTTGTTCATTAGGAAAAGGTGGAAATGAGTAAGACTCTTGAAAATACTGTGGAATTGGAGGGTCAAATGTTTCTTGAAGTTGTTGCTCGACCCTTTGAAGATTAGCTTCTATACTCCTGAGTAACTCAGATTTTTCTTCAATTGGTGGTTCAGAAAAAGGAGTATATGAAGCGGATTCTGGAAATGAATATTGTGGATATTGTGGACTCGGTGAATATGGTGGACAAAGAGGTTGATAATTAAACTCGGGGGACTGGAATCCCCAATTACTCGGTGAAGAGTTGAAATTATTATGGAAATTATAGTTATTAGATGGGGGGTATGGGTCATATTGATTCGGATAAGGCCAACCCGGTGTATTTGGTTGGTGCATATTATAAAACACCGGGTTGGAATTATCCGAATATGGAGTCTGTGTGAAATATGGATTATTATTATGATAGAAAGAATTGTTGAATGCCATATCACACAAAAAATCACAAACAAAAAGAAAATCAAACAACAAACAAAAAGAAAAGAAAAAAAAAAAATCAAAACCAAGCCAAAAGAATGGTTGACCTAGACCTAGACGACTCCTAACTGATTAGATCGTCCATGGGAGGTTTAGTGTAGACGTAGACCACAAGTTAATCAGCCAGGGAAGGGCAAGGTTGGTGGGAGGTTTTCCGTCAGAGACTTCCTTAATTAAGTAACCAGCAACCTTCGGGCTTTCGGCCCTCAATCCCTTTCCTAGACACTGATTTTGCAAGAGTCTATTTCCAACACTTTTCCCCCTTAGGATAATCTCCTAGATGAGTCCGAGATGTCCCTAGGGTCAACGTCTACTTTTTTATTAAATTAGGCTTGGGTTAGTGAGTGCTTGGGAAAATGATTTTCGGGCTAAGGAAAGGGTAATGAACTCCCCACCTTATCTTATTTACGGTTATGCCCTTAAAATTGATTTGTGCAAGTGTACAAGAAATATAACAAGGATTCACTCAAAGCATGAAAATCAAGCAAGAGATGATTCCTAGTCTATATGCAATGCAAAACGTACCTTGCCTCCAGCACTCTTCAACAGTAAAAGTAAAGAATTGAAAGACACGTGCCTAAAATGCAAATGTCTAAACAATTTTTAACAATTTCAACCAACTTTTTACTGTTTTTTAATTTAGCAGGTACATGGTGAAGAATACAAGATTTCAAGTATAGCAGCAGATGTATTTTGCAGAATCAGGCTCCTGCAGAAAATTTGTCAGTAGTTATTTCTTTCTTGCCGCGCCTGCGCGGCTTTTGCCGTGGGAACGCGGCAAGTCAGAGGACTTCTGGTCTCTGCTTTCGAGAGCAGAGGCCCAGAGTCACTTATATGTCACTGCTATGCAAAGTTTTTTTGTTTCTTCAACCTGTAACCTGTAACAGAGAAGAAAATTCGTTTAGTTTCTCACTTTAAAGAAAATCCGCTGCTCTCCCCAGCAACGGCGCCAAAATTTTGATTAAGAAAGAGTTGTGTGAAATTTTAGCACAAATATTTAACAAAGAGATGAAGGTTAGAAACAACCTTAAGTGCTTAGTTCACTCCACAAATGTATATGATATGATTGATGTACCCTTTCTTGTCTCCGATATAGTATAGAGCTATACCGTGTCGAACCTCAGGGAGAGCTCGCGATGGAAGCTTTGACGAGTGGTAGTGAAGTTAGGAAACGAGAATTCTTCTTTGCTTTTAAAAGAATAAAAACAAAATGGAAAAACAAATGAAAGAAAGGATGGATATGTTCATGGTGGAAATCGAGAGAAATCAAAATCGAGTTTGGCTTTGGACTAACAATCTAAAAAGAAAGTAAACTTGAAGAAGACTTTGAATGTAAGAAAACCATGACTAGCTAACCTTGCTACCTTGCTAAAACTTACTAAACTCCGTGATAGTGAATGCGTGCCTCATGTTGATTCATCGGCATAGATTTGTCTTGCGTGTTGGTCTAATTACTTTCCCACTAGGATGATGGGGGATCATTCTTGGACTTGTCTTGTAGCCTCCATAGATGGTCATCGGCCTACAAGATAGACTTTCAATAATGGAATCAAAAGAGATACACTCAAGTGATGCAAATGAAGAACATACAACATTCAATAATGGACATAGAGAAGTTGTACATCAAATAGCATATTGGTGATCCATCTCCATGTTCCATCAAGGCACTTGTTCAAAGACAAGGCTCTAAATGAGGCACACATGAATCATATGGAGAATTACAACAAGATACTTGCCAAGAAATGAAACAAAACCCATCGGAGAAGAGAAGACCATACAACTTGCAAGATGAATTAAAGCAATCACCTATGAGTTAGTAGTTAGCAAGAGTAGTGGTTAGTTAGTACATGGAGAAAGAATTAGCTACAAGCCATTACAAAAGAAAAACAAAGCATGAATTAAATTGCAAGAAAGTAAACAAAGCAAGTAAAGAAAGCAATCAAAGTAGAATCAAGCTCAAGTAGAGAAGTAGAGAATGGATCAATCCTTGCATAGCTTCAAGTTGTCACTCCTTGAATGATACAAGCTCTCTCTCTCATACAACTCTCTCTTGCAATGAAATCTAGGGAGAAGAAGATCATAGAGAGCTAAAAATCCTAAAGAAAAACTAACAAAATACAAATCTTTGCACTAATCTCTCTCTCTTCTCTGTTCAGTCTCTGCTCGCAAGCCAGGTGCAGGTATTTATAGCCCCCAGGAGAAGGATCCAGAACCCAGTCTGTTGGCGCAAAATCTGGGGCTCAACGGCCCCAGATCTGACGCGTGGGCGCGGCAAGGCGCGGCCTAACTAATTCAGTTGGCTAACAGCTTTCTGTTATGAGTTGTTAAGAGTTTGTTCAGCCACGTGGACCTTCTGGATTCTTCGTTTGTTGCACGGATCTCTCTAGATTCTGGATTAGATTTGGGCTTAATCTTGGATTTGAAACTAATCACTTTAATTATTGCTAATTAAAGTGATTATTGGCTTTCACTCCATTTAAGTGTAGACCTGTAAATATATAGAGAAGATTAGTAAAAATCATGTATTTATTTGTAATATGCATGGGGATTTATGTGGTAAAATATGCAATATTGTGTTACAATCATCTTTGCACTCTCCTTCTTTGATCTTTATCCTCATCTTGCAAGCATTTAGGGTTAGATAGAAGTCTATCCCTTCCCTCTTTTTAGTAATTGCAACTTTTGCATATTGTAATTGCAATTTTTGCATTTGCACTTTTGCACTTGGGCTTGGACATGGGCTCGGACATGGGCTTTTGGGCTTCTTTTGGCTTTTATTTCTTTATTTTTTATTACTCAAGGCCTGCACACAATAAATAATAAAACATTAGTAAGTGTGCATAATTATAGAAATAAATATGAAAATGTGATAGTAAATGTATTGATAAATATGCACTTTTTACTACCTATCACACCCCCACACTTATCTTTTTGCTCGTCCTCGAGTAAAAATCAAATAGAAAAAGAAAAACTAATCTAGCTAACTCACTTTCATAGGAATCACGATTGCAACAAGCCGTGAAACTCCTAGGTTACCCTAGAGGATGAGTGTTGTCTCGTGAGGGTTTTCAGCGGATTACACCCATAAAATTCATAAAAAGGAAAATATTTGAAATACGTTTGAAGAGACTAAGTAATCTATAAGATTTTAGGATCATCATTTTTATTCATTCTTAAACTTAGTTTTTATATAGTAAATTGTTTTCCTTTTTAGGTAAGGGTCAAAATTGAATTTTTGTATAGTCTTTTTCGTTACCCTAAGTCATATGCATCCTTGTGAATTTTTACTAGGAATTCTTTAACTTGGACTCTCATGCCTCTTTATTATTATTATTATGTTTTTTTCTTTTTTTTTTTAATATGTATAACTCATCTAATTTTCTTTCGTGTAAGCATAAAGGCTTCTTGAGGCCCTCATACCTAACTAATTGACTATTAGATGTGTTAGTACATATAAAAGTAATTTTTCTTAGTTTCCTTAGGCTTTCTAATCCACCCATGTAGCGAACTTAAAGTCAGTGGCTCCCAAACCGGTCGGCTTTAGGGCACCAGGTGAGAAGACACCCCACGGACTTAAGGATTCGAGTGAACTAGGCCACAAAACTAAGGCCTTTATTTATAAAATCACCTTTAGGCGTGAATACTTATGCTTCTTGAGGCACATGTATCCAGCTAAATCAGCGAATTTCCTCTTTTTTTTTCATTTGTTATAGGGCACAAGAGTCTTTGTCTTAGAATCCTAGATATGTAAATGTATTAGGTATGCACATTTCATTAAGGTAAAAATTAAGACCAATTACTTATTCAATTTCTCCTCCTATACCTAAAAATTCAACAATTTATTTATTTTGACCAAGTTTTTAGAAATCCTAATCATGATTTTCCTAATTCTTAAGACTAACTTAGATTTCTTTCAAAAGATAAGTCAAAATATTGTCGTTTTTTTTTTTGTGAAAATTTTGTTAGTTTCTACCTATGTTAGTATGTTAGTAAAGCCTCCCCCCACACTTATCTCATGCATTGTCCTCAATGTATGAATGTATGCATGTATGCATGAAAAAGAAGAAGGGGAAGGAAATATTACCTTAGGGGGTGGTTCCGGTGGTGGTCTGATTGGGCCAAGCGTTGCTACCCAATCAAGATAATGTGGTAGTTCACGGGACCTACCTTTACTGACCTCTTTTCTATTTACATGTTTACAGTCCCCAGTATGAATAGGATCATGAAAGATCCTCTCGTGAAACTTACTTCCTTTACATGACCAGTCCTGGAAAATTATCACAGAGTCATGGTCTATACCTATGTCCAACAAAAGAATGTGACTTGGTAGAATGGTTGATTTGGACTCAAGAATGATAGGTGCAGGACCTAATATCGACTCAGGAAGGTGACTTAAGTCAAGTAAAGGTTCAGGAGTCGAGCTAGGTTCAAGAAGTGGGTCCAAATCAAGAAGTTAAAACTCAAGTCCACAATTATTTTCCCACAATGGAATGTGACTCACTATGGTGATTCAAGCTCAGGAATGATAGGTGTGTGAATCAAAACTGACTCTAAAAGATTACCTAAGTCGGGTAACAAAATAGGAGTCAATATTGATTCGGGAATTTGAACTCGGTCACAACAAATTTGAGAATCAAGGTTACATATCTCATTAGGTTCAATCTCATAAAAATGAGAACTTGCCAATTTGTCAATGGGACTTTCAAAAGTATGAAATTGGTCAAGTTCAATATGATGATCATCAAAAATGGGTGATTCAATTTCATGATCTATGGGTACGGGAATAAATGTTGGCTCAGAAAATTGGTCCAAAGTGGGTAAGAATACCAGAGTCAACATAGATTCGAAGATGGAAACTGAATCGCAAAGTTAGGGATCGGGTTTACATTCATAATCTAATTCAATCTCATTGAAATTAAAACTAGCCAATGTGTCCAAGGATTGGGATTGATCATGTTCATATTGATGTGATGAAATTGAATTTTGATCAAGGTCTTCTAGACAGAATGATTCTTGGTTCCTATCAACTTGGTTGGTTAGTTCAAGAATGTTTGAAAGTCTAGAAATTTGATCATTCATTAAATCTTGTAAACGATCCACTTTTTCTTCTAACCCATCAAATAGATCAATGGAGGACTGAAACCTTGGTGATGTGGGAAAAGACGTATATGAAGATAATTGTTGAACAGGTGGTTGACCATATGGCTCAGGGGTGTTGAATCCCCATTGACTCTGTGAAGAGTAGTGATGATTATTCCAATCTTGTTCATAGTATTGGGACTGGGGCATGTAATGATTCGGATAAGACCAATCTGGCACACTAGGTTGGTCAAAGTTATGATATGCCGGGTTGGTAATATCCGAAAAAGAGGTTGGTGTGTAATATGGATTAAAATTGGAAAAATTATTGTTATATGCCATATCACACAAACACAAACAAAGAAAAAGAAAACAAACAAATAAGCAAACAAAAAAATGCTAACCTAAGTTAGGGTAGACCTATGACCTAGACGACTCCTAACTGGTTAGACTGTCCACGGGAGGTAGGGTGCAGACTTTGACCACAAGTTAATCAGCCAGGTCAGGGCAAGATTGGTGGGAGGTTTCTGTCAAAGACGTTCCTTAATTAATAACCACCAGTATTCGGGCTTTCGGCCCTCAATCCCCTTCCTAGACACTGATTTGGCAGGAGTCAAATTCCAACACTGTTCCCCCTTAGGATAATCTCCTAATTGAGTCCGAGATGTCCCTAGGGCCAACGTCTACTAGTTTTTTAGTTAGGCTTGGGTTAGTGAGTGAGGAGATTGTTTGTGGGCCAAGGAAGGGTGATGAAATCCCCACCTTATCTTATTTATAGGACAAGCCCTTAAATCAATTTAGTGCACGTGTAAAGAAATAGACAAATATTCACTCAAAGCAGAAAATCAGCCAAGGGTGCTTCCTAATTTATATGCAATGCGAACGTACCTTGTCTCCAGCACTCTTCAACAGAAATTAAAAAAATTGAATAGACACGTGCCTAAGATGCAAGAGTCTAAATTTTTTTTTTCAACAAATGGGTTACTGTTAATTAATTAGCAGTGTACAGGTTTATCACAGAGAAAATATTAACAGAGCAGTAAATCAGATTTACAAGTAGCAGCAACCTGCAGTAAACAGGGTGAGTAGTGAACTACTCAGGCCGCGGAAACGCGACTTTTGCCGCGGAACCGCGGCTCTGTAGTAGGCCCTGTTGCTCTGCCTTCGAAGGCAGAGGCACAGAGTTGCTATATGTCCTTGCTGCTGTTACTTTTCCTGTTCTCTGAACCTGCAAACAGAAAGAATAAAAGAATTAGTTATTTATTTATTTATTTATTTATTTATTTTTTAGAGAATACTTACCGTCCCTCCCCGGCAACGGCGCCAAAATTTTGATTGAGTTTTTCCTGCACACAAAATACAGAATATTAGATTTAGAAATAGAGATGTGCAAGGTGCTCAATTCTATCCGCTGTAGCAATGGCTATGCGGGTCGTGATCCTCAGGGAGGGACTAGCGATGGAAGCTTGTTTAGTAAGTTCTCTAAAAAATTATTCTTTTAGTTATTAAAAGAAAAATAAGAAAATAATAGTTAAAGTCAGGTTAGGAATAGGAGCGATATTTACTATGAGTTGGAAAAGAAAGAGTTGGAAAATGAAGTGTTGGTGATTTAATCTACAGAAATAAAAGAAAAGAAGAAAAAATTAAAGAAATACTTACCTTAGTTTGGTTGATGAATTACCTGGAAACCTTGCATGTTCTACCTTGCTTTGGAGGCGTTCAACGCATAAGTCATAGGATCGAGCTCAGTCCCCGTTCGCATTATATCATCAAGCTGGGCAAGAATGAAGTGATACGGATCTTGAGGAGGAGAACATCTCCATGAAGTATCGTTGGCACTCACAAAGACTTTGTTATACTTGTGCTTCGGAATTCACTTGCATTCTCATCAAAACCAACAGACGTAAAGTAGAAGAAGAAAAGAAAAAGAAAAGGAAAGTAAAGCGATGAACATAAAAAAATTGTTTACCTTTATTGCTTGAAACAATGGAAGAAAAGAGGAGGGTACATCGGTGTCACTCTCAACATAGGCCTCTCTCTCTTACTTACATAAAAAAATAAAAATTACAAAAAGAAAATAAAAACCTAAACTACAAACTAGCCTAAAAACCCTAGATTTTGCTCTGTACTACACTGCACGCCCTTCTCTGTTGCTCTGCAGGGGTATTTATAGGTGCAGAAGGAAGTAGAGTCCAGATAGAATTCTCCTGCGAAAGCAGTTGCCCAGACTCATCCATATTGCCGCGGAAACGCGGCTTGGGCCGCGTTTCTGCGGCCATTGTGTGGTCGCTGGCCACGCGCTTTTGCGCGTGGCCTCCTCTGGTCCGTCCATCTGGGTATATCCGTTTGGATCTTGTATCTCGCCTCTTTAATTTGAAAATTCGGGATAACTTGGGAAGCAAGTTACCCTAATTTCAAATCTCTTCAAATCTCTTCAAAACAAATTTTATCTTTGCACTCTCCTTCTTTGATTTTTATCCTCATCCTGCAAGCATTTAGGGTTAGATAGAAGTCTATCCCTTCCCTCTTTTTAGTAATTGCAACTTTTGCATATTGTAATTGCAATTTTTGCATTTGCACTTTTGCACTTGGGCTTGGACATGGGCTCGGATATGGGCTTTTGGGCTTCTTTTGGGCTTTTATTTCTTTATTTTTTATTACTCAAGGCCTGCACACAATAAATAATAAAACATTAGTAAGTGTGCATAATTATAGAAATAAATATGAAAATGTGATAGTAAATGTATTGATAAATATGCACTTTTTACTACCTATCATGCATCGAAAGGATACAGGTTGATCCAGGGTCCGCACTCAGCATCACTCCCAAAAGGCTCCTCTACTTCCTTGGGATACCGCTTTACCGGCTATCCACAATATCTACTGCGATATACGATTTTAATGTAGGAAGTAGTCACCCACTGGGAAAGATTCGGCTCTATTGTCGAATTGGAGACCTGAAATCAGAAGTAACGTGTTACTTCATTGACGCTGACACGTCATACAACTTATTACTTGGATGACCTTGGATTCATGCTAACTGGATCGTTCCTTCCACTCTGCGCCAGTGCTTCATGTATGTAGAAGATAATGCAACAGTACGAACGGTGTTCGCTGAAAAATACCATTCAAGGGGCAGAAAATTACTTTACTGATGCTCTCCTTTATTAGGAAGCTAATAAAGTATCAAAAGAACCGTTGCTTGAAGGCGACGATAGTGGCAATGAAGCAGATTCGGAGTCAGAGAAAGATACGCCAACTACTTTTTCTTGTGAACCAATTGTAGCATATCTTAATAATCCTCAATATAATAATCCCATTGGGGATGATGATGAATGGGTAATTAATGAGAATGTTACTTTTGATTATCTTGAGAGTGTTAAACTATTTGAATCTGTCGACAATAGCTCCCTGCACATGTCTTTGCTTGTACTAAGCATGAGAAGTACGCCTGTAGAGTATGGAGAAGGGTCTGTCTTTGTGATTCCTCCATCCAAAAGGAGTCAATTGCCAATAGTATTCGGTAGGGGCCAACTATGAATGTCTGCAGTCACAGATTCAAGTTCAGACTCAGAACCCCGCAAGTTTTCCATTATGCACGATCAACATACCCTATGATACGAAAAATGGGGTACAATTTATAATATGGGAAGGTTTGAACTTCGAAAAAGGATGACACGATCTTCTATAGAATTTCATGCTAAAAGGGAAGCCGGCAAATTACTATGATAAAACACACAGGGGGTTGGATATGTTACACCTCCTACTTCGCTTTAATCCGAAGATAACGAATCTATCCCGTCACATTCTGCCTCTTCATCTGAGTGGGAGTCAGATGTTAGTACGGGGATGCTTTTCAAGAATCTCTCTGTCAATATGACTTCAATTGATCAATTGGAGTATGAAGAGGCTATTGAAACATTTGACACGGAACCATGGGCTCAGCAACTCGATCTCCAGTGGGAAAAGCAATTCGAACAACGTGAACCGCCCACTGAGGATAGGGTAATTCAAGTTAATTTGGGCAGTCAGGATCACCCTAAACCTATCTTTATAAGTGAAAGTTTATCACTTATAAAAAGAAAAGAATTGATAGCACTCGTATGAAAGTATATCGATGTCTTTGCATGGAATTACAGAGATATGTCTGATCTTAATCCGCAAATAGCCATGCATCGTTTGAATATTAAGTCCGACGTCAAGCCAGTAAAACAATAACAGTGACGGTTTCACCCTAACATATGGAAGCAATTAAAGCTGAAGTCTATAACTTATCGCATGTGGTTTCATACGGGAGGAGTAACATCTGGATTGGGTTGCTAACATTGTCCCTGTTCTTAAAAAGAATGAAAAAAATCTGGATCTGCATTGACTGCCTGGATCTCAATGCAGCTTGCCCTAAAGACGAGTTCCCACTACCAATCACTGACGTCATGATTGACAATACCTGTGACTTTGAGAGAAGTCTTTTAATGATGGGTTCTCAGGGTACAATCAAATCAAGATGTACCCAGAGGACGAAATGCATACTTCATTCTGGACACCGTTGGGGTATATTGCTATACTGTGATGCCCTTCAGATTAAAGAATGCGGGAGCAACTTATCAACGTACAATGAGTATAATTTTCCATAGACACCTCTGAAAAATGGTAGAATTCTATGTCGACGACATTGCTGTCAAAAGTCATGATAAGAATGATCATCTTCATGACCTAAAAACAATGTTTGATATAATGCGAGCCCATCAGCTGAAAATGAACCCAACAAAGTCCTTCTTGGAGATTTCAAGTGGCAAGTTCCTAAAATTCATTGTTACATCAAAAGGAATTCATCTTAACTCAGACAAGGTCAAAGCTATTCAGAGCATGCATCTGATTGATACACAATATTGCATATTTTACCACATAATCCCCATGCATATTGCAAATAAATATATGATTTTTACTCATCTTCTCTATATTTTTACAGGTCCACAACTGAAATGAGAGAAAGCCCAATAATCACTTTAATTAGCAATAATTAAAGAGATTAATTCCAAGCCCAAGATAAAGCCCAAATTTGAATCCAGGATCCAGAGAATTCTACGTAACAACTCAAGATTCTAGAAGGCCATGTGGATAACTTCGTAACGAATCTGCAACAGAATTCTGTTGCTCAACAGATTCAGTTTTGCCGCAAAAACAGGGATTTTACCGCCAAATTGCGGCAAGGATAAGGCAGTTGAGTCCCAGATTTTGCGCCAACAAACTGGGTTCTGGATCCTTCTCCTGTGGCCTATAAATACTGCACCTGGACCTGCGAGCAAAGACTGAGCAGAGAAGAGAGAGAGATTAGGGATTAAAGCTTTGTATTTTTGTTTTTCTCTAGGATTTTTGTAGCTCTCTAGATCTTCTTCCTCCCTAGAAATTCTGCAAAAGAGAGTTGTAAGAGAGAAAGCTTGTGTACATCAAGGAGTGACAACTTGTGAAGTAAGGATTCATTCATTCTCTTCTCTCTACTTGAGCATTTTCTAGTAACTTTACTTGCTTTCTTTAATTCTAGTTTTACTTTACTTGCAATTTTATTCATGCTTTGCTTTTCTTTTGTAATGGCTAGTAGCTAATTCTTTCTTCTCATGACTAGCTAACCACTTACCTTGCTAACTACTAACTCATGGGTGATTGCTATCTTTAATCTTGCAAGTTGTATGGTCTTCTCTTCTCCGATGGGTTACTTTCATGCTTGGCAAGTATCTTGTTGTAATTCTCCATATGATTCATGTGTGCCTCATTTAGAGCCTTGTCTTTAGAACAAGTTCCTTGATGGAACATGGAGATGGATCACCAATATGCTATTTATTGTACAACTTCATTACTTCCATTATTGAATGTTGTATCTTCTTCCTTAGCATCCCTTGAGTGTAGCTCTTTTGATTCCATTATTGAAAGTCTATCTTGTAGGCCAATGACATCTATGAGGCTACAAGACAAGTCCAAGAATGATCCCCCGTCATCCAAGTGGGAAAGTAATTAGACCAACACGCAAGACAAATCTTTGCCGATGAATCAACATGAGGCATGCATTCACCATCACGGAGTTTAGTAAGTTTAGCAAGGAAGTAAGGTTAGCTAGTCATGGTTTTCTCATCTTTAAAGTCTTCTTCAAAGTTTTCTTTCTTTTAGTGTTAATACCAAATCTCCTTTATGATTTCTTTTCCTTTTTCATCATGAACATATCCACCGATTCTTTTACTTCTTTTTCCAATGGTTCTTTATTCTTTTGAGCAAAGAAGAATCTTCGTTTTATATCTTCACTACGAACCGTAACGCTTCCATCGCAAGCTCTCCCTGAGAATCGACTCGGTATAGCCCTATGCTATAACGGAGATAGGAAAGGGTATATTAATCATCTTTCATACATTTGTGGAGTGATCTAAGCACTTGAGGTTGTTTCTAAACCTTATCTCTTTTCATTGAATATATTTTGTGTGCAAATTATACTCCACAATACAACACCTTTCCCGTCTTAATCAGCATCCACCTAAGAATCTCAAAGTACTTAGGGGTCTGTAAGGTAGATTGGTCTATATCAGAAGATTCATTGCAAATCTCTTGGTTCATTGTCATCCATTCACCCGGCTTATAAAAAAGAGTGTTTCTTTTGTATGGGATAAAGCCTGTCAAGAAGCTTTCGAGGATATCAAAAGATACCTTACTAAACCTTTAGTTCTAGTGGCTTCCACATCAGGAAATCATTCCTGCTTTATGTAAAAGCTATGGACCATTCTCTTGGTGCTCTTCTTGCTCAAAAGAATTATGACGGCCACGAACATGCCATTTACTATCTGAGCAGGACTCTAATAAGAGCTGAGTCCGGTATAACCCTGTTGAGAAAGAATATTTAGCTCTTGTCTTTGCCATTCAAAAGACGCGACATTACTTGGTTAGCCAAACCATACATGTTATTTCCAGAGTTAACCCCTACGTATCCTCATAACAAGCAAGGATCACTCATTTTGAGGTTAGCTAAGTGGGCCATCCTTCTGTCTCAGTACGACATGCTCTTCATCCCTCAGAAGGCAGTCAAAGGTCAGGCACTGGCAGACTTTTTGGCCACTCAACCGGTTCCGGAAAGCTCAAAGCTTCATGAAGATATTGCAGATGAGATTTTCGAATCTAATATGACTTAAGAGGATGAAGTGTGGCAGATATTCTTTGATGGAGCATCAAGAACATGTCCCTTAAGGTAAGATAATTGCAGGTGTGGGGGTGGTATTTATCTCACCACAAAATCATGTCCTTCCTCGGGTGTTTTCATTGACGGAACCTTGTTCCAATAATGAGGCAGAATATAATACTCTACTCATCGGCCTTCAGCTCACCCATGAAATGGGGTAATGCTATCTCGAAGCTTATGGTGATTCAAAGCTGATTGTCAATCAGGTTAAAGGTGAATACGAAGTTTGGCACGAAGAATTGATACTTTATCACCATAAAGTCAAAATGGCTAATTCATTCAATGGCTTTTACATGTGTCTCGCTTCCAAACACTAAGGCAGATGCTTTGGCTGCGCTAGTAGCTACATTGGCCTTACTAATCGACACAACGTATCATCTTACAGTGGCTACTTGACACTTTGTTTGTCCTAAACATGTGCTGGAAACTAATGAAGTCTATGTAACTTCAATAGATTTTGAATCAAGAGATTGGCGGTTTCCTTTCATTGATTATGTTTTGCACGACATATTACCGGATGACCCTAAAGAAGCAGCTTCTATTCGACGAAGGTCTCTCCGCTTCTACTATAATCCGGCAGTAAATATACTCTACCGCCGCTCATATGACGGTTTCTTGCTCTGTTACCTCTCTAATTCGGAAGCACAAGAAGTGCTTAAAGAGGCACACGATGGTATATGCGGAGCTCATCAACCAGGTCCGAAACTCAAGGATCGATTGCACAGACTTGGTTATTATTGGCCAACCATGATAGCTGATGCCGTTAAGTACGCACAGAGGTGTAAAGCTTGTCAAATTCATGCAGACTTTATACATCAACCTCCAGAGCTACTTCACCTGACTATAGCTTCGTGGCCATTTGAGGCATGGGGCATCGATATCGTAGGACCTATCAGCCCCTCATCTACAAAAGGTCATCGGTTCATCTTAGCAATAAACTGATTATTTCTTAATGGGCAGAGGATATACCACTTACTGAAGTTAAAACTTCAAACGTGGTCATCTTTATCAAACACCATGTCATTCATCGATTTGGTGTTCCCAGGCAGATTATTCATGATAATGGTCCCCAATTTGCAAGCCAAGTATTCTATCGGTTCTGCAATAAATACCGAATTCAGAATGTGACGTCAACCACTTATAACCCATCTACTAATGTTTGGCAGAAGCATTCAACAAGACAGTTATTAAGCTACTTAATAAATTTATTTCATCAAGCAAACGAGATTGGAATGAGAAGCTCAGTGAATATCTTTGGGCCTACAGAACTACGGTCCGAACGCCAACAGGCAATACCCCTTTTTCTCTTGTATACGGGTGTGAGGCAATCATACCGCTAGAAATCTAAATGCCGTCACTATGGGTTACCTTATTAACCAAGATGACTAAAGAAGACAATAATCGATTACGTCTTCAAGAACTCAAAGTCCTAGATGAGAAACGACTACAAGCCCAATAATACATTGAGTTGTACCAAGCTTGGATCTCGAAATCCTTCAATAAGAAGGTTAAGCAAAGGTATTCCAAAAAGGAGATTTAGTTTTAGCCGTCAGACGACCCATGGTCATGACGCACAAAACTAGAGGCAAATTTCAGTCCAAATGGAAAGGACCATTCGTAATAGAAACAGTCTACTCAAATGGAGCATACCGCCTTATAACACCAAACGGTAATACACTCATAATGTTGATCAACGATAAATTCTTGAAGAAGTATTATCCTTGCAGGAGCTGTCCTATGAACAGATCACATCATGGTCGAGTGATGCCAAGTCGACCGAACATAGGTGATATTATGATGCATGACGTAAACATCAAAGAAAAGACAAAGGGAAAATGTCAAATTTACCTATCTTCAATTCAGAGGAATAGGTCATATTTTGAAGTCAAGAATACCTATGCAACAGTTTCAGGCGTTCTTCTTTATAATCAGAAGGATGGCTTATCTAGTCTGACTTTTCTACATGCAGTGGTGGCACACCTCCCTGCTCCTGTTCGATCGATCGAAGCTCGACCTAACAACAAAAGGTCAGAACAATCAAATGGAGGATCAAATGAGTTTATCTGATGGCTTATCAAGTCAAACTCATTGAAGAAGAACCTTTCCACATGTGGCAACAAAATAAGGATCGAAGGGGACTCCATGAAGAGGCCAATCTCTAGACAAAACCCTTTGTGCCCCCAAGCTTATATGCAAGAAGCACACTATGCTACATCCGGCGCCTCTAACGGCTAAGAATAGAGGAAATTGTTGGCTTTTAAGTCCAACATAAGTCCTCGGTAACTCATCATGTTGAGGGGAATAGCATGGCTAGCCCAACTCAAACGGTAGTTGGTAAAGACATATCAAATCCGTTGACAGCTGAGGGTTTGCTAAAAACCCTAAGGAACCTGATCCCATATGATTTCCCTACAAAATCACTTACCAATTCCTATCAATAGAATGGTAGGACTACTTGCAAAATGAATCACGAGTCAAACCTATCATGTTAACATTAAACCTCTGGAAGTGAGACTCTAACATATTCCCCGGCGGATAAAATCAATATCCCCAACAGATCAAAACTCCACGTGTCGTTCTCTTAATAGAATGACAAGTGCATTTAAATTACTGTTATGTTCAAACACCTATGATAGGCTGCTTTACAAATCACTTTCAAAATCCCCACGGAGTTCTTTTTGTCACTTTAATGATTATCTCTGACATAAATCTCTTATGGGATTCATTTTCTAACTCCCCAGTGAGTTTCTGGTAGACTCCCCTCGAAGTCTATTATTTCTCTTTTTAGTCATCAGTGGACTCTCCTGGTTGTCACGTTAATAATATACCTTTGACAATTTCTTCCAAATAACATCCGAAGGAGATACCAATTTCCCTACAGAATTCATGATCAAGTCCTATTTCCCTCAGTGAATTACTTCTTTTTACCGTCATGTCCAATTCGTCACCTCTAAACGGTAGAAATCCTGAGCTTGGTGGTTTCTTAATCGGTCATGTCCATGTTACCTCTAAACCAACAGATAACCAAGTCTCATCTTCCAGTCTTGTGGGACTACCCCTTTGCCGTTATGTCCAGTCGCCACCTCTGAGCGGTAGGGCTCTGAATCTAGCCACTTCCAAACGGTTATGTCCATATTACATCTGAACTGATAGATGCCTAGATCTCTCCCTTTTATGCTACTCAAACTGTCAAGTCCTGTTTAACACCTCTGAACAGATGGGTCCATAACTTTGTTCTCCTTTCCTCCATCAGGGTAGGGATTCTTACTGTCATGTTAACAATAAACCTCTGAACAGCATATTGCAAGCCTGGGATCCCCTAATTAGTCATGTCCAGTCAACCACCTCTGAACCAATAGGAGCCCAGATCCAATCCACCTTTACAATCCCCCTTGTGGGCTAGCTGCCAAGTTAATACGACTACCTTTGGTAGCGGATTCGAAGTTTAGTCTGTCTTAGTATATCATGTTCAGTTTATCACCTCTGAATAGACGGGTCCCTAAAATCGGGTTCACCTCCATTTTGTCATCATGTTCAGATCATCACCTCTGAATGGCAAAATTTTGACCAATCATATCCAATTTGTCACTTTTAACCGACAAACTCCAGACTTCATTTTCTAGTTCAGTAGGAACTATCACGTTGTTGTGGTGTCTAGTCATCACAACCAATTTATAAATCCGATGGTTTTTAATCTGTCATGTTAACAATAACCTCTGAACAATAAGATCGTCAATTTACTTTGTCTTATTTTTATCCTAACAAGATTTGAATCGAGTTTATTGGTGATAATTTATCAAATAACTAATTCTATCAAGTTGTCAACCTCTGAATAGATTAGTTAATATTCTTAT
This sequence comes from Agave tequilana, assembly GCA_038442645.1. Taxonomy (NCBI): domain Eukaryota; kingdom Viridiplantae; phylum Streptophyta; class Magnoliopsida; order Asparagales; family Asparagaceae; genus Agave; species Agave tequilana. The sequence goes on from JAVJIF010023878.1 coordinate 33,753, forward strand.
GATATAAGTTGGAAGACTGTACCGTTATCTCCTTTTTTTTGAGAGTTATAATTTAACTTGCAAACTCAGAAGATAAAGCAAGCAAAAAATACAACAAAAGAGTCAAATAAAATTATTTTTATTGATTCAAAAAGGAAAAAGAAAGATACATGGATTACAAGCTATGATGGTGCTTCGTAACACTTGATCCATTCTTCGAGGGTGGCCAACTTATTCTTCCTCTCTTCAGCAGCTCTGATAAATGCCTACGATCTCAATTCAGCTTCATTAAAGTTCGCTGTCTGGGATAAACAAGCCTCAAGTTCAGCCAAAGTTGCCCTTTGTGCTATCTCTTGCTGCAAGACTTCTTCGTTTTGGGCTTTGAGCTGCTCCAACCGAGCAATCTCCTCAAGACGCACCGTTCAGCCTTAGTCGGGGAAAGATTGGCCCTCCTAATCATCTCTTTGACCTTCTCAATCTTATCTTCAGCATCAGGAAGAGCGCTGCTGGAAGCATCAATGGCGTCTCTAATTTCTACTTTCCTTATTTTCAGGATTTCAAATATGAAGATACCGCCTTGGCTGCTTCCTGTGCCGCTAAGTGAGCCCTCGCATTTGAGCCATGAGGCGCTCAAGCTCTTCATCAACTGAAGAATCCGAGTCTGAAATGCTGAGGTGATGCCATTCGCTCACGTCTTTCTCAAACTTCTCCACCAGAAGCTCCAATGTGGTAGCTTATTATCCCCTCCGAAGTCTCGGATGCTCTAAATGTTTCAAGAGAGGACCACTTTTAAAGCTGAAAATGAAGTGGTAGACCCCTTCAAAATCAAAGCGATAGATCGCTTCAGGCTTTTGTAGAAGCTGTCGACCATCTCCGCCACAAATTCCTTCTCATCCTCAATTACTCCCGGTGAACGAGTAGTCCCAGAAGACAGAACTTCCACCGGTTTCACCGTCATAATGGTAGAAGAAGTGGCAGAGGCACTGGGCAGTCGACGAAGAGTCTTCATTGATACTAGTACACTAGCCATGATTGAGGTAGGGCTGGTAACTACTCCAGGAAGAACTGGCTCGACGACCAACGTTGTAGATGTAGGGCTGGTGATTATCCTTAGCCCAGTAGTTGCCAAGATTGGCGATGTCAGGGAAACCACCATCATCTTACCAATCGATTCAGCTGGGAATGTTATTGGTTCCGTGGAAGGAAGAGCAACCACACCCCCTCAGCCATCATAGACACACCAGCAGGCTCCGGCTGATAAGACGGCAGGTCACGATACAAGACGTCCAACTCTGCGACATCCACAACAGCTGAAGTACTTGTATCCCCCCTGAACTCTCCAGGAAGGCTCGTTGGATCCTTTGAAGCTGACACATCTAGAGGCGGAACACCTGCAAGAGTATTTTATTAAAACAAGGATAAAAATATCAAGTAAAGCTTGCTTGCTAATGACCATAATATTACCAAGGGGAGATGAAGTCGTGGCAGACATCATCCCAACCACCTCAATGACAATGTCCCCCGCGACTCCCTCGATGACAGTGCTGACTCTAATAGGTTCCATAAAAAAAATCTTGACAGTAGCAGGAGAGGCATCAGAAGCAGTGGGGAGAACTTCATCGGTCCTAGCAACTTCAGTAGCTGGAGCAATGTCCAGTTCTCTTTCACTTGTAACAGGCTCCGCGAACTGCTCCCCAGAGCCTGAAGCCGCCGGGATTTCCTTCTCTAAACCAACATCGGAGGGACCGACATCAGCCGAACCACCCTCGGAATCCTCAAAAACGACGAAGTAGCTGGCTTCATCACCCTCCTGGTGGGTGAATAATGGATCGTAATAATCCCCTTGTTCTCCCGCAGTTTCGGTTCCTGAATCACAAGTTAAACAAGTTAGCTGCATGAAAAAAAAATACATATGTATGTATATATATGTGTTGCAAAAGGGAGCTGATCTTACCCAAGTCTGGAACAGCTTCGTCAGTTGCCTGTTTCTGTGCCGATAGTTTGATAACTAACGGGGCAGAAGGAGGGGCAACTATAGCCGACTCGTTCTCTGCAACAGCAGGAGTATGACGACGGGGCTTCTTCACCACCCTCTTTCTGTGAGGTTCTCCCCTTCGCTTCCACTTGAAGTGAACATCGGGATCCCCCTCTTCTTCCTCATCGACTTCCACCTCCTCCATAGGAGCCGTGCCTACCCCGCCACGAGCATCCGTTGGTTCCTCAGCACCGACAACATCGTCAAAGCGAGGGCTTTTGGCATCTGAAGCTTCACTGTCAGCGGAGACGATAAACTCTAGAATGCTGGGCACCCGGACTCTTTTGCCCTCTCCCTTCGCAGTTACTTTCTGCTTCATCCGCTCGATGATCCACTTCAAGTCGAAGGTGTTGATGGCGAATCCGGTTGGTGCGGATCTCGAAATCCTGTACCATTGGCAGAATCCCAAAGTCATCAATAGGTTTGGGGTCCTCAACGGCATGCACAGCTGTGCTTCGGTACAACCCACGATGAAATATCACCAAGCACGAGCGTCGTCGATCAGGCTTCCATGAAGGCCAGGCTAGTGTTCGGATTACCAACGTAGAGTTGGTCATATCCAAACTGATGAGCAAATCGGCTGGGGACATGCGGCTCCAGGTAGCAAGTATCTCCGCTCCTGTATACTAGGTGAGAAGGCCGGATGCTAACCAGCCATTCGAAGACTTCTCGGCTCAACGATGTCCTTCCGTCCCCGACATCCTTGAATTCCTCGCCATACCTCGCATCGATGTAGGGGAAACACTGAAAGAGATTGTAAACGTCGTGCCGGCACAACAATTTGCGGACCGCGGCTACGTAGATCTGTGACCAGGAAGATCCTTCGAACTGACGAAGGTGCGCCATCCGAACATCCTCTGGAGGATCTTCCCCAGCGTGAATAATAGCCGGACAATGAAGAGCGAACCATGCCATCATATAGGTGTATGGCAATTCGATCCCGGGGTTCGGTCCGTCGCGGGGTAAGATAGTGCCTTTCCCCTCTTTGTTGTCAGTGGTCTGCAGAAAGCCTCCGTCAATGCATGAAGACCCCGTTGAATGCGGCACACTATTGCTAGAAGAAGCCCTAGAGAACGATCGTGTACCAAATCAACTGCCAGCAATAGAGCAGTGGGGAGAACAACGTCGCTAGAAGGAGATGGCACTACACATCTTTTTAGCCAGACTGATAAAAACCCAGCCAAAAGTGCTTTCCGGGACATTGGCTGGAGGCCTGATGATGGAAGCTCCTGAGAATGTCACCTTTCTCATAGATGCCATTATCTTTCTCCAGAACAATGTCTCCTTGGGCGTGCTGCCCATCTTTCAGAAGATATCCTCGTCCGCAACCCCGTACTGAGCCTCTTCAGGGGCATTCTCCAGATTGGGGAATAGATAATCCCTCCAACTCTTCGAACTGTTCGAGCCTCCCTTATAATTACCATGCATGTCCGAGTAGATGTAGAAGTAGCACATCAACTCTCAATAGGTCTCGAACAGGGCAGGCTCCTGCTTCTCTAAAAGTGCCAACTCTGCCTCATGTGGGAAGTATTCTTCATAGGGACAAATCCCATTGGCAAAGCAGAGACTTCCTACATCTCTTGCAAAGCCATGCCCTATTCACCTACAGGAGTGAAGAAAGTCCCTGTAACTGGGCAGTATAATTTGAAGATGGCGTAGAAGTTCGCTACACATCTGGATGCCATAACGGGTAACCCTGACAACTTCGCGAGTCCCAGCCTCTCCAAGTTATCCCCAAAATGAGCCAAAATATAAAGAGTCAAGTCTCTCCACCAGGCCTTGGAGAATGAATCCAACCTGGGGTCCTGAAGTCAGTCACCAGGTAGTTGCCATTGACTCTGAAGAATTGATTTTCAAAGGTTTGAGCCATAGCTGGGTTCTCCCCCACTAGGATATCTTGAAAAACAATCCAGGATGTGGCCCTAGTATGCACCAAGGGGGACCTGCTCTGGCATAACCGTACGAAGAAGCCGTCAGAATACCCACATGGACTGAGTCAGTGGTCTGGGTCACTTGCCAGTTCATCTTCCGAGGACTCGTTACACAGTGGAAGAAGGATAGCGAAAAATGATGCTTGCTGGACGGAAGGTAGTACTTCTCACCGTTCAAATTGAAGATCAATTGCCCTTCCCCAGTTAGCAGTTGATGATCTGTGTCAGGCGCTGCATCTCCGAACATGAAGCCGGGCTTCCGATAAATCTTCCGGTCACAACCCTCTAGAGGAGTAGTAGTCAAAATACTCCTCATTGTGCGCTGATTTCCAGTGTGGATCAGGGCATCGCGGCCAGGAGTGCTCTGTTCACTAAACAACAAAGCCTGTCCTTGAAATTATAGGCTGATATTCCCATCCAATCTCTTAGCTGACCCAAAAAGGCTGTTCAGAGGCCTAGGGGTATAGTGCACTGCAAAACAAAAAGGAGAAATATATTAACTCGGAAGTTAAAAAAGGAAAGGAGAAAGCAAAAAAATGCTAAGGCATAGCTCGCTTCCAAAGCGAAGCTTGCCTAGCCTAGCAGTAGCTTCACGCTGAAGCTTAACTTCACATTGAAGTTTAACTTCGCACTCTACAAAAAAGCAGAGTACAGAAGAGAACAAATCACCAAAGGCATAGCCACGCTTTCCAAGCGACGCTAGCGAAGCTAACGCTTCGCTCTGAAGCTTAACTTCGCACTCTGAACAAAGGCAGAAGTGCAGCAAGTTTTGAAGTGTTAGCTTCACTCAGAAGCTTAGCTTCGCATTCTGTCACTTGATAGAATTCAAAAAAGCTCAAATGGCTAACTTCGCTAGAAAGATACTTGCGCCAAAAATTATTCAAAGGACTTAAGCCCTATGTCCAGCTTCGCATTCTGTCACTTGACAGAATGTGATCGGGGAGAAGCAAGCACTTTAAAATGTGTGTTTTGTAAAATTAGCATAATTATGTATGTGTGCTAATGTTCCCTCGATACTTCCGTTATAGCATTGCCTCAACGGGTCGAATCTATAGGGACAGGAGGCGATAGAAGCATTAACAATCAGTTTACGTGTTATGTTAACAAGTTCTTCTTTGTTAAAGAACGAGAAAAGAAAAAAAAAGAAATTCAGAAGTGATAAATGGATAAGGTAATGAAAACGGTGAAGTGAAAACAATGGAGAAGTGGTTCTGAAAACAAAAAGAAGATGAAATAAAGATGAACTAAGAAGTCGGTGAAAATAATGATGAAAATGATAAAAGAGTTTTGAAATTATTTTTAAAATAAGATAAAAGAAAACTCATGGCTACTAACTACTAATTGCTCCACTAACCATGCTAACCTCTTAGTGATAGTTGCCTCACATGGATTCTTGGCCATCATCACTAGTCCTTGGCTTCAAGAGATGATACAAAGCATGACTCATAAGATTGTTCTTCTACATTCAAACAACACATCCATACCACACAACAAGTTGCAAGCTAGTATTAAATTACAAAACCGATTACAAGTGAGCATGAAATAAAAAAGACATTGCAAGTTAGCAAGTTAGTGAGTTAGATGTTAGAAATGTTCGAATGTTAGAATCCATTATCATGAGCCATCAATGGCTCTTGCCAGAGCAAGGCCTTGTAGAGGCTACTAGATTCATGTGAATTATCAAGTAAATGGTTAGATGGTTAGCAGTTAGATTGCCATGAGAAGAAAGATTAGCTAAGCATCATGTAGAAGATGGAGAAGATTACAATGGAGAAGAAAGGAGACACTTTTACATAGATTATCACCATCTATTACATCAATATCTCTCTTTCTCTCTCCGAATCTCTCGGCTCTAATAGATGATCTAAAAATGAAATGAAAATACAAAAGAAAATAAAAGAAAAGAAAAGAAGAACACCTACACTAACCTACACTAAAAGAGAGAAAACCTAGCCTAATTCTCAATATGCTTTGTTTTTGGCCATACCCTACAATATTTATAGGCATACAAAGAATCTGGAAGGTGAGACGAGGCCACGCGTCAAAAATCGACGTGTGGGCCCACCATATTGCAACGAAAACGCGACAATTGCCGCGTTTCCATTGCAATACCAGGGACATAGGTCCCTGGTTTTGGTGCGTGGATTCGTCTCGCTTTGGGGACCTACCAGGCATGCTCATATTTAGTTATATTCTGTCCAGATTCTTGTCAGACACCTGCCAACGTCTAGATTCAATGTATCTTCTAGAAACTCTCTAGCTTGACCTCCAAGAAATTCGGATTTAATTACCCGAAAATGGGTTTAATTAAGCTCTTATTTCTCCTTTGCCCCTAGACTCTTAATTATCTGCAAAATAGACCAAAACACAGTTAGAAATGATATTTTATTCATAAATCGGTAGGAAAATACGATATAATAGTGCAGAATTGTTGACTAATCACACCCCACACTTATCTTTTTGCTCGTCCCGAGCAAAACAAAAAAGAAAAACTATACTATAAATGTTATCACACCACTTTCGCAGGTGAAGCGATTGTACTGAGCATGTGCAACAAGGCGTTAAACCTCTAGGTTACCCCTAGATGGAGAGTTTTGTCTCCTGAGGATTTTCAGCGGATTGCACGCACAAAAACCAAAGGAAAAGAAAACAAATGTTAGTATTTTGAAAACGCATTTTGAAAGAGAGACAAGTTTTTGAAATATTTTTGTAAAAATATGAGCGATATAGGATCATAAGTCCACCAAAAATTATTCTCTCTTAAACTTAGTCTATATGCAAGATCTAGTCTTCAATTATTCAATTAAGGTAAGAATTCAAAATTAGATTAAAATTTTTTTATCTTTCATAAAACCTAGATAATATGCACTTTGTGACAGTGAAGATTTCTAGGATTTCAACTCTAACCATCAAGCCATTTATTTATATTTATATTTTTCTTTTTTTTCTTCCCTTAGTTTTCTTAGGCTTTCTAGTTTACCCGGGTAGTGAGTTTTTAACCGATGACTCCCAGACCAGACGGTCTCAGGGTACCAGATGAGAAAACATCCCTCGGGTTTAAGAACTCGAGTAAATAATGCCACAAAACTAAGGAGGATTATTTATTTCTTATGACCACTGTTAGGCATAAATAATTATGCTTCTTGAGGCATAGTTATCCAGCTTAATAAGTGATTTTTTCTTTCATATATACCGTATTTTTTTATGGCATTTGAGGTCTTTATTTCCATCCCAAAATTGTGTAAGTGTGAAGTGCATACTATCTAAGGCAAAAATTTAAGATAAAGTTATCTCTCCAATTTATCTTACTTAGCCTATAATCTTAAACAAGGTCCATTATTTCGACTGGGTTTAAGATGTCATAATTAGAGCTTCCTTAATTTCTAAGATCATCTTATTTTATTAAAATAGATCAAAATTTTGTCTCTTGTTTCAAAAAGTTTTTAAAGAAAGAGAAAAATCCTATACAAAAGGAAGATTTCTAAAAGCATCCTAAAAGAAGTGAAAAAGAAAGAACATCTAAAAAACTCTACGTTAGTAGACCCTCCCCCACACTTATCTCATGCATTATCCTCATTGCATCGTGAATGTATGTATGCATGAAACAAATAGAGAGGGAAGGAAAAATCACCTCAAGGTGGTGTTCCGGTGGTGGTCTGATTGGTCCATGAAATGCGATCCAATCCATTTGTGTGGAGTTCCAAGGAACCCACCAGAGACCTCTATAACACAACCCACTAAAATGATGTATATATGAATGATTTTTATTAAGAATTTTACCCCATCTAATTTATAAATTTTTAAAATAATTTCGGAGTCATTATTATCAACACCCTTGTCCCAAAATGGAGTATGAAAAGATAGAATGATTGATTTAGGCTCAGGAAGCACATGAATGACTATTGACTCAGGAATTTGACTTAAGTCAAGTAAAGATTCTGGAGTCGAGATTGATTCAGAAAGTGGGTCCAAATCAAGAAGTTAAATTCTAATCCACATTTATTTTCCCACAATGGAATGTGACTTTCTAAGATAGGTGATTCAAGTTCAAGAATGACAGGTATGAGAATCAAATTGATTCTAAAATGTTGCTCAAATCGTGTAGCAAAACATGAGTCAATATTGATTTAGAAATTTGAACTGGATCACAAATTTGAGGATCAAAGTCACATTCTTTTCTAAGTTCAATTTCTTTGAAAGGAAAACTTGCCAATTTGTCAATGGGACATTCAAAAGTATGAAATTGGTCAAATTCAATTTGTTGATCATAAAAGTTTGGTGATTCAATTTCACGATGGATTGGCGCAAGATCCAATGTTGACTCAGAAAAAGGACTAAAATGAGGAAAAGATACCAGAGTCAATATTGAATCAAAAAGTGGAACTAAATTGCCAAGTTGAGGCTCATGATCATATTCATACTTAAGTTCAATTTCAAGAAAGGGATAACTTGCCAACATGTCAATGTGGTTCTCAAGAATTTAATGTTGGTCAACTTCAAATGGGTGTGCTGAAATTGAATCTTAGTTTTTAAAATAACAAGAGTCCTAGGTTAAACCAATAGAGTTAGAGATATCTGAATTTGTCAAAGATCGATAAGAAAGAGTTTTCTCATTCCTATAAATGTTGACCAATTGACTCCATTGTGTTTCCAACCTATTGATAGACTGGGCAGAAGATTTTTAAAATTGTAGTGCGGACTCCGGCAAGATTTCTATACTCTTTTCTAGATCTGATTTTTCTTCAAGTGGTTATTCTAGAAAGGGAGTGTAGGAATCTTGGTTTCCAAAGCAACAAGAGTCTTGGGTCAAATCGATAGAGTTAGAGATATCTGGATTAGTCAAAGAATGATAAGAGAGAGTTTCCTCATTCCTATAATGCTAACCAATTAACTCAATTGTATTTCCAACCTATTGATAGACTGAGTAGAGGATTTTTGAAATTGTAGCGCGGACTCCTGCAAGATTTCTACTCTTTTCTAGATATGATTTTTCTTCAAGTGGATGTTCTAGAAAGGGAATGTAGGAATCTTGATTTTGAAAAATTTATGAAGAGTGTGAGTCCAACATGTTTTGAGATTGACGCTCAGACTCACGCAGGCATTCCATACTCATTTACAGGGCAGATGGTTGTTCATTTTGAATAGGTGAAATGAGTATGAATCTTAGAAATATTGTGGAATTAGGGAGTTGAGCTTCTTTTGTTAGGACTCAAGCATGGCTTGTACAGTTTTTATACTCTTTTCTAACTCAGATTTTTCTTCAATGGGTGGTTCTGAAAAAGGAGTATAGGAAGCAAAATCAGAGAATGAATATTGTGAAAATTATGGACAAGGTGGTTGAAAATTTGACTAGTGAGAGGTGAATCCCCATTGACTCTGTGACGAGTTGAAATTATTTTTGAAATTTTGGTTATAAGATTGGGGGTATGGGTTGTATTGATTCGGATAATTTCAACCCGGTGTATTTGGTTAGTTTATATTGTAAAAAGCCGGGTTGGACTTATCTGAATCAAATGGGGCCAATGTGAAGTATGGATTCATATTAGGATTGAAAGAATTGTTGTTATTGAATTCTATTTCACAAACAATCACAAACAAAAAAGAAAAAAAACAAACAACAAAAAAATAAAAAAAATCAAAACCAAGTCTATACTAGGGTTGACCTAGACGACTCCTAACTGGTTGATTACCCGGAGGAGATTGCTGTATGAATCCGACTACAAGCTAATCGGCTAGGTAGGGAAAAAATACGGTAGGAGGTATCCATGCGTAAGTAACGTGCCTTAATTACGTCAAACCACGGTATCTTCGAGGCGTAACTTCTTAATCCCCAACCTTAGACACTAATTTCATAAGAGTAAATTCAAAATAAGTTCCACCCTCGATCAATCTCTTAATGAGTCCGAGATGTCCCTAGGGCCAACGTCTATCAATTTTTATTAGGGCTTGGATTATATGAGTGGGGAAGCGGTTTTTGGGCTAAGGAAGGGTGATGAAATTCCCACCTTATCTTGTATGGGTTTTGCCCTTAGTTCCAATTCATGTGCAACATAGACATGAATAACACACAAAGCGAGTAAATCATCCACGTATTTATTCTATGCTATATGCAATGCTATATGTACACCTCAGTCGAGATCACAACAATAGAACAAAATACAGTATATTAGAATGAAATTTGACACATGCCTAAATGCAAATATCTAAACAGTTTTTAAGCGTCCAAATACTGTATTTTAGTTCTTTAATTTATTACAGTGTGAGATAATCAAAGCAGAAAATTAGCAGCAGAATATATTAATATATGCAACTTGCAAGAACCCTGCAAAAGATAAAGTCTAAATGCCACAAAATTGTCGTGTTTTCGCGGCCTTTCTTTGATTTTCGCGGTAATGTTTTAGAAGCAAGCTTTCTGCTTCTAGAGTAGGGAAAGGCAAGCAAGAGTAGACTTCTGCAATGTAAAAATTCTTTAAAAATTGCCCTGCACACCAAAACAGAGAAGAAAATGTTAACAAAAACGTGAGTTTAAACCATTCCCATCTTTGGCAACGACGCCAAAATTTTGATTAGGGAGAAGCAAGCACTTTAAAATGTGTGTTTTGTAAAATCAGTATAATTATGTATGTGTGCTAATGTTCCCTCGATGCTTCCGTTATGGCATTGGCTCAATGGGTCGAATCCATAGGGACGGGAGACGATAGAAGCATTAACAGTCCGTTTACGTGTTATGTTAACAAGTTCTTCTTTATTAAAGAATGAGAAAAGACAAAGAAAAGAAATCCATAAGCGATAGATGGAGAAGGCAATGAAAACAGCGAAGTGAAAACAATGGAGAAGTGGTTTTGAAACAAAAAGAAGATGAAATAAAGATGAATTAAGAAGTTCGTGAAAATAATGATGAAAATGATAAAAGAGTTTTGAAATTGATTTTTAAAATAAGATAAAAGAAAACTCATAACTACTAACTACTAATTGCTCCACTATAGTGATAGTTGCCTCATATGGATCCTTGGCCATCACTAGTCCTTGGCTTCAAGAGACGATACAAAGCATGGCTCATAAGATTGTTCTTCTATATTCAAACAACACATCCATACCACACAACAAGTTGTAAGTTACTATTAAATCATCAAAACTGATTACAGGTGAGCATGAAATAAAGAAGACATTACAAGTTAGCAAGTTAGTGGGTTAGATGTTAGAAATGTTCGAATGTTAGAATCCATCATCATAAGCCATCAATGGCTCTTGCAAGAGTAAGGCCTTAAAGAGGCTACTAGATTCATGTGGATTATCAAGTAAGTGGTTAGATGGTTAGTGGTTAGTAGTTAGATTGCCATGAGAAGAAAGATTAGCTAAGCATCATGTAGAAGACGGAGAAGATTACAATGGAGAAGAAATGAGACACCTTTACATAGATTGTCACCATCTATTACATCAATCTCTCTTTGTCTCTCTGAATCTCTCAGCCCTAATACATGATCAAAAATGAAATGAAAATACAAAAGAAAAGAAAAGAAGAACACCTTCACTAACCGACACTATAAGAGAGAAAACCTAGCCTAATTCTCAATCTGTTTCATTTCTGGCCATACCCTACAGTATTTATAGGCATATAAAGAATCTGGAAGGCGAGACGAGGCCACGCGTCGAAAATCGACGCGTAGGACCACCATATTGCAGCGAAAATGTGGCAATTGCCACGTTTTCATGGTAATACCAGGGACTTAGGACCCTGATTTTGGTGCGCGGATTCGTCTCGCTTCGGGGACCTGGCAAGTATGTTCAGATTCAGTTATTCTGTTCAGATTCTTGTCAGATACCGCTAACGTCTAAATTTAATGTATCTTCTAGAAACTCTCTAACTTGGCCTCTAAGAAATCTGGATTTAATTACCTGAAAATGAGTTTAATTAAGCTCTTATTACTCCTTTGACCCTAGACTCTTGATTATCTGCAAAATAGATCAAAACACAGTTATAAATGATATTTTATTCTTAAATCGATAGATAAATGCGATATAATAGTGCAGAATTGTAGATTAATCAGAATGCAAAAAGCCCAAAGAGCTAGCTTCGCAACAAAGCATGGAGAAGAAATCTTTGGTTTCTAATTTTGATTTGCAAAATTTAGGGGAATTAAATCCTCTAAAACTAGGCAAAATCAAAGTAAGGGAGATATACTCCCTGAGGTCACTAACCCGGGTGAATCATGGGGGATTCACCATGAAGTAGCCAAAATATTGCTTAAAAAAGAGATAAAAATCTCTGAAAAGGGAAGAATTCCCTACCGCAATGGGGTATCTGACCGCCAGAGGCGGAGATAAAGGCGCCGTAGTAGAGGTTGCCACCTCTTTCCCTACATGCTGCTTGGGGGCCATTAGAGCATGGAGGAAGCTCTGAAAGAGTTGAGAAGAAGGCGAAGAAGAGAAAAATCTCTGAAAAAAACTCGAGAATTCTGAGAGAAGATAAACTTCTCTAAATCAGCCAAGTATGGCTTTTATAGGTGCTGCATGCGTAACTTCACGCTCTGGCGCTGCATGCGCCTATACCTTCGCCTCCTAAAAAGGAATGCAAGTTGTTGTTTCAAATTTAAATTTGAAATGACGGTTCTAATTTCAAGAACCGTCCACAGCGAAAGCATCTAGCTTTGCTTACATGCGAACTTACACTTCGCCTGTAGCTCCATTGTGAGCTCATTGTTGACTTCGCATGGCTTTTGGTTAACTCCGTTGAAAGCCGGTGCTAACTCCGCTGAGAGCTTAGGCCCGCTGAGAACTCATGTAGTAGCTCCGCTGAGAACTTATGATTGTAGCTCTGTTGAAGAACTCATTTCGTAGCTTCGCCAAGAACTTATCCTTAACTATACTAAGAGTTTATATATACGATCTGCACATTGTTTGAGTTCAACAATGCAGTTTTTGGGTTTCAAATTTAAAGTGTTTCAGAATATGCACCAATCCATTCCACATTCATGAAAACATTGAAGGTGGTCTTGTTGGCACTCGAAAAAGATAAAACTCTCAGACTTCTCTTCAATTGGTCTAAACGACGTCTAATTTATCAACATTTACAAAAGATGAGTAGCAGATAAGCTGATGACCAGTTCGAGTTCATCTCAAGGGACAAGGTAGCAATTTGGAATCTATTGATTCAGTAAGGCAGGCAATGAAGCCAAAGTTGCATGTGAGGAAGCCGAAGCAAGTCTATGAAGCCAGGTCTGATCAGATATCTAGCCTCGTAAAGAGCCAACGATTGCTAAAAGGCCGAAGCCACTAGCCTCGCGCGAAGTTCCATCAGCCCCACCAACGGCTTGTCTTAGAGCTTTGCTAAAAGCTTCATTCCAAACTTCACTGGAAGAAGGAATAGTCAAGCTCTTCTTCGAGCTAAATTTTCTAGCTTCCTAGAAACTTCGACCCAGCTTCGCTGGAAGGAAGAATGATTCAACTTCACTATAAGCTAAGTCCTAGCTTCGCATAAAGCTTTCAAGGTAACTTCGCTGGGAGACAGCTTCTCACTTAGCTTCGTAACGAGCTTTACCAGGTCATCAATTGACCGTTTCAAATCCCATGAGAGATTAATGAGTGAACTCCACTAATTTAGTAGGATTAATGACACTTTAAGTGGGCGGTTACACCCGCCCACTTCATCCCACATTAAGTGGAGACAATTAAGCCATTTTGGCTGACAGTAGTTCGCACGAACTCACTAGCTGGCACGAAGCTCACAGTTAGCTTCGCGCCAAGGTCATTTTTTAGCCTCGCGCGAAGCTAAAGATTGATTTAGTCTTGCTGAATTCAAGGGGGAGTTTACACCCCATCTTGGCTATAAATAGTCTCTTGCAGAGACAAGAAGGGAAAAGAAGACATTGGCTGAAATTTTTTTGAAAAGATTGAGAGGAGATCTCTAGCAAAAGTGTTCTTTTGACCTCCTGCTTCCAAATCCTCAGTTTGCCTTCAAAGTCTCAGAGATTTAGTTCTTTTTCATTCAGGATTTTAACACGCCTTCTACTTTCGATAGATTTTCGAAACCAAGCGAGAAGAAAATTCTATCAAGGAGGTAACTTGACCACCTGACTGATTGCATCGTCAAAGGGATAAAGTGATCGCGCGCTGATCAGATTCCTACCGACATACTTTCCCATAATCTCAGAGGAGATCTACCTGTAATTTTCTTTAATTATTTGTAATTTAGCTCCTCCATTCTTTTTTGTAAGTTTTCTCCCGATCATTTTCAATGAAAAACACATATTAGAAAGATAATTTAATTCGCCATAATTTGGATTTAATGTACATCAAGAAGAATGTTGGTGAGGTATTACTTAAGTAGCTAAATGCTCCAAAGTAAGAAGTTTATGACAATGCAAAGGAGGACATTAAAAGATAAAGCACCCTCCCAAAGTATCAACCACATCGACATCCAGAGGTCCATGATATCCCTTACGTGTTCTGAAATTGCATAAGTATCATCAGATATCCTCTGTCAGAGGAAGGCAATGTGTGCTGTTCTAGGTAGCGTGAAGGTTCCGGTGACTATTCTTCTAATATTGCACATTGTGTTAATTCAGATACGATTGGATAACTAAAGAGCCGTGACTATCACGTACTAATACAGCAGTTGCTTCCAGTAGCAGTTCACAATGTGGGGTTACCAAAGCAAATAGTTAATGTAATAATAGAGTTGTGTGATTTTTTCTGACGATTGTGCTCCAAAACCAATAAGGCAGAAGATTTTGAGAAATTGCACACTGACATTGGCCCAATTCTATGCAAGCTTGAGGAGACGTTTCCACCTATGCTTTTCATGGTGATGATTCACCTAACAATTCATTTGGCTCAAGAGGTGAGGATTGGTGGATGTGTGCACTATCAATATATGTATCCTGTCGAAAGGTGTGCATATATGACATATTTTTTTTTGCATTAATTGATCACTGTAATGAATTTTACTCTTATATAATTAACATGTCATGAATTCTTCTATTAACTTTAGGTATTTAGATTATTTAAAATCTTATGTACGAAATAAGAGACGACCAGAGGGTTCAATAGTTGAATGCTAAATCATGGAGAAATGCCTAAGCTGCTGCTCGCGGTATATAGAGAGTAATGTGGAGTCAAATAACAACCGTGATGTCGAGGAAGAAAGACACTGACTTTTCATTTTCTTGGTTCCTAATGAATACAGTGCCTTCCAACCTTAGTACATGACACTCATGTATACCGAAATGCACAATGCGCATAATCATTGCTTATTTAACTGTGACGAAGTTACGCCTTACATTGAGTACATTACACTATACAAATTTCAAGCTTTCTTAATTTTAAAAAATTGTGAATTGTCTCAACATGTCATGCATATCTTATAGACAGCACCGGAAAATCATTAAAGACAGATTCTGAACGAGAGCTTCTAATTATAACTGGCTTGTTCAAAATGCACAGGAAAGAGAAATTTTGAAGATGGTTCTGAGAACGTGTAAGTGTTATCAACAATATATTTTCGCATAGTTCTAATAAATTGATTTTGTGAAATAATCTTGTTTAACTAAATAGGCTGCATGAGAGACCGGAATAGATGCAGATTTGTTAACCCTGTCTCGCTCTCCCGAAATTTAAAGTCAAGACATGTAAAAGATTTGATATATAAGGTTTCAAATTTCACACGAAGTCATCTGAAGAGTCTAACTGTACTCAGAATAGCGGAGTTGTTGTGATGGCAACGACGACAAGCTACGCAAGTGTGCATGATAATGACCCGAGAGAAAGAGATATTACTTATTACGGGATGATCAAAATACTATTAAACTTTCATTCAATGAGGGGTGCAAGAAGATCGTTCTGTTTGAGTGTGACTGGGCTGATAACAACAAGAACAAAACAGACAAACATACACTTGTTGACTTTACAAGGCCAAATAAGTGAAAAGTCACCTAGAGGGGGGGTGAATAGGTGACGATGCTAATCTAGTGAACTTAATGCAGAATTTTAAAAACTAATTGCAATTACAACAATGATGCACACACAAGCAAGTATAAGATATAGCAATTTGCACAATACGCAAAGTAAAGAGAGAGATAGAGAGAGTCAATGGATCAAACGCAAACACAGAGATATGTTATCGAGGTTCGAGTACCCAGCTCTACATCCCCGCCTTCGACACACGAAGGATTTCTAATCCACTAGCTAGTTCACCAAGAACTCTCACAAGGAGTACCCAACTCCTCTCTTTACAATCACAACCTCCTCCTTGAGTCACAACTCCAAGCCAACAATCTCCTCACAACTTGAGGGATTTCCAAACTCAAACCAATACAAGGATCACCTCACAACCTTGAGGGTTACAACCCAATAGCCAAACTTCCTCCACACAATGAGGGAAAGGCACAAAGCCAAGCTAAAGATAGGGTTACAACTTAGTGGTTTCAAACAACAACCACAAAACAATCTCTTTTTCCACACAAAATCCTATAGAAAAGATAGTAGATTTTAGCTCAAGTGTGGAGAAAACCAGGGATTTGAAACCAGCAACTCAAAAGAAAATCTTTGGGAAATAAATGAAACCAAGATAGAGAAGTTCAATTCAAAAGCTTTTCCCAAAACCCTTTTCTTTGATTTTTCAAACCCTAAAGAAAACACCAAAAAGATTGTTCAAATCAAGCTCAAAAACTTCTTTTTATTGCTGTAAAAACACCAGAGAGTATGTAAAAATTCGCACAAAAATTCTTAGAGAAAAACTCTTGCAAATGGGGTATTTATAGGCAAATCTGGAAACTAGCCATTGGCTGTAATTTTTGCCAGAATTACCCTGACGGTCGACCGCCCAACGGTCAATTTTTGACCCGTTGGTGCTAGCGGTCGACCGCCCGGTCGACCCAAACAAACAGAGAGCAAACCTGCTCTCAGTCGGTCGACCGGCACGGTCGACCGCTAAAGGTGTAGCCAGCGTGCACGTTTCTGTGCACGTCGGTCGCCCATATGGTCTACCGTCTACATGGTGCGGTCGACCGTACCGGTCGACCGATCAGCCTGGCAGACACCAAAATAGGTCAGAAATCTGGGGAAATAAATATCCAATAAATTCTTATAAACTACTAAAAATCCCCAAAAATAGTTTTGTCAAATTGCATTGATATATAAACATGTGATAAAAGTTTTGACTCAAATATCAAGCAATTAAAACTATTTTTATGTCTTTTCATTTTTACCAAAACCAAACCTTGTATTTTCTAAAACTTGAATTCTTGAATAGAAAATACATTTTGTCTAAAACTCATCCAAATACAAAAACATGATATTTAAACATTTTGAAACATGATGCATATGGATAGAAATCCAATATACATGAAACATATACATATCATAGTTTTTGTTCTTAATTCCAAAATTAAGTATTGTTAAAACACAAGACCTAAAACTCATGAAATAGGTATATCAAAGTAAGTTTGTCTAAGAGTTGAAGCATGCATGTATATAGAACAAATCTAATATACATTAAACCATGTAAACTTGTTTTGATATAATATCTATTCATGCAAACCAAGATCGGTTAAACCAAAAACCGAAAACCAAAACATGATACGTGTGTGTTGTGAACTTGAGCTTATCATACTATTCTAATCTTTACAATTAGGATCTAAACCCAAACTAACTATGGTACCGATGTCTTCTTGTAGAGCGCAATCTCCAAGCCGACTCGATCCAAAACTCTTTGATCCACCGAGCAAGTGCTATATATGATCTTTGACGCTTGGGCTCTTGAATCAACATGTGGGTAGCTTCCAAATCATCTTGTTGAAGCTAATCACCTACTAATAACTTGATTAAAGATCTGAAACTAAAATCACAAGATTATTAGTACACATAACTACATGTGTTAATCATCATCAAAACTAGAGTGGAAGGCCTTTGGGCCAACAATCTCCCCCTTTTTGATGATGACAAAACTCATGGAGTTATATATGCATGGATTAAAGTAAAGCTTCAAAGAAGCTTCCCCTTAACTCATGCATAACAATAAAACATATAAGATATGCAATGAATGTTCTTAACCACATATAAACATGTTCTGGATACCAATTAAAATAAAACATAAACAATGAAACATGCTCTTTATACCAATAAAACAATAATATTGAAACCAACATATTATTACTAATGAAAACCAACTAAAACATATGCATAAATCAACCATGCATATAAACTACAAATTCTTCTCCCCCTTTTTGTCAATCATCAACAAAAGGGTAAAACAAAAACATAATGAAAACAAATACTTCTCCCCCTAAATCTTCAAAACAAAGAAGCAATAAATTATTCCAAGGGGTAAAACCAAAGTCAATATGATATTAATTGAAAATAACAAACTTTGAGAAATGCCAAATCCTATTTGAAATAAAACAAGGCATTGAAACAAAATAACATTTTATATCAAATGAAAAACAAGTAATGTAAACTTGATACCAATAGATAATAAAAAATTGATACCAAATTTAAGGAAACAAATAGCATCTTGATACCAAAAGAAGATATTTTTCATTATAAGCATATGATACCAATTACTTTAATATCATAAAGTTAGGGAGTGGGAAACAAAAACAATGGTAAACCAAATACCAATTGAAATATAAAATACGAGTTTTCTCCCCCTTTATGAAATACCAAAAGAAATATGCATAGGCTTGAAATAAGATACCAATTGAAAATTAAATCAATTGAAACATGATATTCATTAAAAATTCAAGCTTAGCAATCTTAAAATTATGATAAAGCTTGTATATGGATACCAATTGAAAAACTCAAGCTTAACATAACCAAAATTTGTGCTTCAAGATATAGGGATAAATAAGCACAAATAAATCATCTATATATGTATGTAAGAAATAGATACCAATAGAAATTGATACTATATGAGTGTAAGCATACATATATAAAACAAAACATATATGAGTACAAAAGGATGTCAAGATTGATACCATTGAAAGAATTCAATGATACCAATTGAAACAAGAATAAGATCAAGTGTATGACTCATATCAACTATACCTCCCAATCATGGTTCAAGATTTAAATGATTTTCATTTTAAAGTATACATGAACATGATCTCCCATCCACCGCCCATTAATGGTAGGGTTTTCAAAAATAGATTTGAAATTATAGTTTATTTGAAAAACTCTACTAAATTGAAGAATACGAACTAGTTATATGAAAATTTGAAAACTAGCACATAATCCTTCAAGTGAGGAATAACAAAAAAAATGTTTTTCATGAAAACACATGTAAATCACATGATCACCAAACCTCAAAATCTATATGACACCAATAGTACTCATGAAAATCAAATCATGAGAAAACATCAAAATAAGGTGAGTGTACAAGTGTTGTGAGAAAACATATCATCATGAAAATGGATAATTAAGCTCAATATAGTAATCATCAAGATATGAAACATAAGTTAATCATGAAATCCATGAAAGTTCATCCATATGATTTAAGCTTCAAGGCATATGTATGTCATGTACAAACTAAAGTATACATACATATCCTAAACACAATGAGTCCACAAAAGTATATGCATGAAGGCACGTGGCTCAAGGATGTACATGTATAATCAATAGTTTGGACAAGATACACATATACATGAAGTTAAACAACTAAACACGAAATCAAGAAAAATTAAATTTTCACCAAAACTAATTTCATTTCAAGGTATATTATGAATTGCCAACACAATAAGTGTACATACATATCCCTAAACAAATTGAGTCCATATATATAGATTTGCATGAAAGGCAAATGACTCAAAGGTTATATGACTGAATTTTCCTGCACACACAAATATAGTATTTTAGAATATGATGTGCAAGTCTCAGTTCTAATCCGCGGTAGCAGGGCTATGCGGGTCGTGATCCTCAAGGAGGGACTGCGATGGAAGCGTTAAGCAAGTTATCTCTAAAAATTATCTTTTTATTATTAAGTAGTGGTATTTACAATGGGTGGTAGAAAAGAATATGGAGAAGTTTGTGATTTAATCTACAAAAAGAAAAGAAAAGAAAAGAATACTTACTTGAGTTTGGTTGAAGAAAAACGTGAAACCTTACATGTTCTACCTTGCTTAGGAGGCGTTCACGCATAGATCATAAACTCGAGCCCGGTCCTTGTGCACATTATATCGTCAAGCATATCAAGAACGAAGTGATGCGAACTTTGGAAGTGGAGAACGTTTTCATGAACTATCGTTGGCTCTCCCCGTAGCTTAGTATACTTGCTTTTTGGAATCCACTTGCATGTTCATCACAACCACAAGAGATCACAGAGAAAAAGAAGGAAAACAAAAAGAAATAAAACATCAGAACAATGAATAAAAGAAAAATAATTACCTTTATTGCTGAATACAAATGCGAGAGAAGAGGAGGGTACATCGTGTCACGCTCAATATAAGCCTCTCTCTCTCTCTTGAAAATAAAAAGAAAAGAAAATCTAACCTAGAAACTAAAAACCCTAGCTTTTTGGCCCTTGGCTCGCCTCTGGACGACTCTGTACGTTGCACTGCAGGGGTATTTATAGGTGCAGAAGGAAGTAGAGTCCGTGAAAATAGCCCCCGAAATCTGGTATCCAGATGAGATCAAAGTGCCGCGGATTTGCGGCATTTTTGTGGAATCTGGCCACGCGCTTTGGCGCGTGGCCTCCCTGGTCCGTCCATGTGGGCGCCTGCTTCTAGAAGTATGATCCTGGCTCTTCATATTGGGATATGGATATAACTTGAAAATCAGTTATCTAGATTTTGTATTCTCCCAATTTCTTTTAAACGATTTCCTTCTCATCTTTGGCTTTTATGCTCATCCTGCAAGAGTTTAGGGTTGGGTAGAATTCTATCCTTCCCTCATCTTCAATAATTGCAACTTTAGCCCTTGTATATTTGCACTTTGACAATCTGATCTTTGCACTTTGACTCTTGGGCTTCAAATATGGGCTTGGATCTGGGCTTTTGGCTCTTTAAGCTTTATTTATTATTAAATAATAATTCAAGGCCTGCACACAATAAATTACAAATTATTAATAAATGTGCAGAATTAAATGAATAAATATGAAAATGTGATGGTAAATATGATGATAAAAATGCACTTTTCACTACCAATCACACCCCCACACTTATCTTTTTGCTCGTCCTCGAGTAAAAATCAAAGAAAAAGAAAAGGAAAAAAAAAATTAATCTAACCTAACTCACTTTCGTAGGAATCACGGTTGCACTTAGCACGTGCAACAAGCCGTTAACCTCTAGGTTACCCTAGAGGACGAGTGTTGTCTCGTGAGGGTTTTCAGCGGATTGCACCCACAAAATCCATAAAAAGGAAAATATTTGAATTATTATTGAAGAGACTAGTAGTCTATAAGTTTTAGGATCCTCATTTTTATTCATTCTTTAAACTTAGTCTTAATAAAGTTAATTGTTTTCATTTTATTAAGAATTAAAATTGAATTTCTAATATAGTCTTTTTCCGTTACCAAAAATCATATGCATCCTTTTGTTTTTAACTAGGAATTCCTAACTTGGACTCTCATGCCTCTTTATATATATTTTTTTTCTTTTTTTATTTTTTTTAAATATGTATAACGCATCTAATTTTCTTTCGTGTAAGCATCAAGGCTTCTTGAGGCCCTCATACCTAACTAATTGATTATTAGATGTGTTAATACATATATTATATTTCTTAGTCTTCTTAGGCTTTCTAATCCACCATGTAACGAACTTAAAGTCGATGACTCCCAAACCGTTGGCTTTAGGGCACCAGGTGAGAAAACAACCCCTCCGGACTCAAATTCGAGTGAACTAGGCCCCAAAACTAAGGACTTTATTTTATTTACTCACCTTTAGGCATGAATACTTATGCTTCTTGAGGCACATGTATCAGCTTAATTGTGATTTTTTTTTTTTTTTTATGAGGCACAAGTGTCTTTGTCTTTAGAATCCTAAATATGTACTAGGATGCACATTTCATTAAGGTAAAAATTAGACTAACTAATTATTCAATTTCTCTTCCTATACCTAAAATTTAAACAATTTATTTATTTGACCAAGTTTTTTAGAAATCCTAATCATGATTTTCCTAATCCTTAAACTAACTTAACTTAGGTTTCTTTCAAAAAAATAAGTCCAAATACTGTCCTTTTTATAACATATTTTTTTTTTAAAATTTTTTTTTATTAGAAAATTTTTTTTTTATTAGCAAATTTTGTTAGTATCTACTTATGTTAGTATGTTAGTAAAGCCCACCCCCACACTTATCTCATGCATTGTCCTCAATGTATGAATGAATGCATATATGCATGAAACAGAACAAGGGAAGGCAGAAAATTACCTTAGGGGGTGGTTCCGGTGGTGGTCTAACTGGGCCAAGCGTTTCTACCCAATCAAGATAATGTAGTAGTTGTGAAACCCACCAGAAATTTTTCTTGTATAACCCACTAAAATGTATGTGTAATTATTTTTTAAAATTTTTCACCCCTCAAATTTCCATAATTCATAATTATTTTCAGAGTCAATTGTGTCAACCTCCTTGTCCCAAATGGAGTATGAAAAGATGGAATTATTGACTTGGATATTATAGGTGCGGGAACGAATACCGACTCAGGGAAGAAGCTTAAATCAAGTAAGGGCTCAGGAGTCGGGCTAGTTCAGGAAGTGGGTCCAAATCAATAAGTTTAAGCTCAAATTCACAATCATCTTCCCACAATGGCATGTGACTCAATGTTGGTGTGATTCAAGTTCAGGAATGATAGGTGTGGGAATCAAAACTGACTCTAAAATATTACCTAATTCAGGTAACAGACAGGAGTCAATAATGATTTCAGGAATTTGAACTTGATCATAGATTTGAGAATCTAGGTCACATATCTCATTGGGTTCAATGATATAAAAATCAGAACTTGCCAATTTATCCATGGGACTTTCAAAATTGCACAATTGGTCAAGTTCAATATGATCATCAAAATGGTTGATTCATTTCCGATGAATTGGAATAGGGTCCAATGTTGACTCGAAAAAAAGTGAAATCAGGTGAAGACACCGGAGTCATTATTGAATCAGGAAGTAAAATTGAATAATCAAGTGGAAGATCATGATCATATTCATGTTCAAGTTCTATTTCAGGAAAGAAAAAACTTGCCAATTATCACAATTGGAGTTTCAGCAAGTTCACATGATGGTACTGAATTAGAATCTTGTTGTCCAAAGAAACTTGGTTCGTCGGCTCTAACAGAATGGTCAACAATCAGAAATGGCCGAACGGTGAGAACGTAAGGATTGAACCAGCAGATCTATGTCACGATCACGGGCTAATCTAGCCTGAGTCATGGCTTCAAGCCTCTTTTGGAATTGGATTTGGAAAGAGGAGTGAGATCGTGATGAAGTTTGTGAATCGGTTGACTCACGCATCATCATGTCTAAGATTGACGGTGGTTGTTGCTTGGACTCGTTCATACTCATCATTTCCCCGATAGATGGTTTTCTATTCTGAATGGGTGGATCTGAGTATGAATTGTTGTAGTTATGGTGAGTATTCCCCTGTCACGCGGGTGACCCGGGTTCGATCCCTGGCAACGGCGCCAATTGTGTGACTGAATTTTCCTGCACACAAAAATATAGTATTTTAGAATATGATGTGCAAGTCTCAGTTCTAATCCGCGGTAGCAGGGCTATGCGGGTCGTGATCCTCAAGGAGGGACTGCGATGGAAGCGTTAAGCCAGTTATCTCTAAAAATTATCTTTTTATTATTAAGTAGTGGGTATTTACAATGGGTGGTAGAAAAGAATATGGAGAAGTTGTGATTTATCTACAAAAGAAAAGAAAAGAAAAAGAATACTTACTTGAGTTTGGTTGAAGAAAACGTGAAACCTTACATGTTCTACCTTGCTTAGGAGGCGTTCACGCATAGATCATAAACTCGAGCCCGGTCCTTGTGCACATTATATCGTCAAGCATATCAAGAACGAAGTGATGCGAAGCTTTGGAAGTGGAGAACGTTTTCATGAACTATCGTTGGCTCTCCCGTAGCTTGTTATACTTGCTTTTGGAATCCACTTGCATGTTCATCAACAACCACAAGAGATCACAGAGAAAAGAAAGGAAAACAAAAAGAAAAATAAAACATCAGAACAATGAACAAAAGAAAAATAATTACCTTATTGCTGAATACAAATGCAGAGAAGAGGAAGGGGGTACTCGGTGTCACGCTCACTATAAGCCTCTCTCTCTCTCTTGAAAATAAAAAGAAAAGAAAATCTAACCTAGAAACTAAAAAACCCTAGCTTTTGGCCCTTGGCTCGCCTCTGGACGACTCTGTACGTTGCACTGCAGGGGTATTTATAGGTGCAGAAGGAAGTAGAGTCCCCGATGAAATAGCCCACGAAATCTGGTATCCAGATGAGATCAAAGTGCCGCGGATTTGCGGCATTTTTGTGGAATCTGGCCACGCGCTTTGGCGCGTGCCTCACCTGGTCCGTCCATGTGGGCGCCTGCTTCTGAGAGTATGATCCTGGCTCTTCATATTGGGATATGGATAAACTTTAAAATCAGTTATCTAGATTTTGTATTCTCCCAATTTCTTTTAAACGAATTTCCTTCTCATCTTTGGCTTTTATGCTCATCCTCTGCAAGAGTTTAGGGTTGGGTAGAATTCTATCCTTCCCTCATCTTCAATAATTGGCAACTTTAGCCTCTTGTATATTTGCACTTTGACAATCTGATCTTTGCACTTGACTCTGGGCTTTCAAATATGGGCTTGGATCTGGGCTTTTGGGCTCTTTAAGCTTTATTTATTATTAAAATAATAATTCGAGCCTGCACACAATAAATTACAAATTATTAATAAATGTGCAGAATTAAATGAATAAATATGAAAATGTGATGTAAATATGATGATAAAAAATGCACTTTTCACTACCAATCAGTATACATGTATATCTTAAGGTTTGGCAAAATAACCATATACATGAAATGAAAACTCATATACATAAAACAAATTAAAAAATAGGAATACAAGTTTAAAATGCATGAATCATCAAAACTAGACTATACTGGAACATCTAAAAGGGTACAAATAGGCATCCAAGCACAACATATATAAGGTTTATTTGTGTCCCACTACATGTGCAAGTATAAATTCTAGTCTTAATGAAAACTAACATCTAACAAGTAATCACATCATTATGTATAAAACGAGTCATACATCAACAATATTCTAAAAATGATCATTATGTAAATCCACATGCTATAAGAATCATAATATCAAAACAATTGTGAAACACAATTATGCATTCATCTAAATAATGGAGATATCAAATTGCAATACATTATAACAATAAACATACTAGTCAAAACCTGAGTCATTAAAACGAAAGTTATACATCATATGATCATTATGCAAATGCATGTGCATTAGATCTAGACATACATGTTAGTCTAAACAAGGTGAGGCACTAAATATAAATCCATATGAAGCATGGGTGCTCAGTAACTAAACATGTATAACACTATTCTAATAAGCATGGCATAGGCAAAATGAATAACAAAACATGAC
>JAVJIF010023879.1:0-72086 GCA_038442645.1 Agave tequilana
AAAATGATTGCCATGCTATTTTGAAGAAGAATGAAAATTTGTCTTCAAAAATTGATTTTGTTTTAAAGAGAATGTTGTTTGAAAAATTAAATTATTTCTATTTCAAATGAGTGAATGTTTGTTTAAATAAAAACATTGTGTTGCAAAATAAGATTGATGCACATGTTTGCCATGCTAGGGTAGTATCACACACACCTCCTATTGCATGTGCCACCTCTTCTTTAATTAACAATGAAATATCCATGCTTAAGAAGAAGGTTGATTGTTTGGGCTCCACTTTGAGCAAATGTGTAGAGAGACACACACGCTTGGAAACTTTGTTTCGAAAGAAACAAGTTCCATCTATTCATGCACACCCTCCACGGCATACACATGCTTCTCACGGACACACCCATCACCATATGTATGCTCATGTGTACACTTGTACACATTGTGGACATAAGGGCCACCTTGCTAAATTTTGCTATGATAGATTAAATATTTCAAATTTAGCAAAGAAATTTGTTTGGGTTAGAGAAGAGACTAACCCCATGGACCCAAGAAGATATGGGTACCAAAGACCACCCCTCCTTTGTTTAATGTAGGTGTGGGCTCTCACATGACGTGAGAGTAGAGGCACCTTGGAGTGGATGCGTTCCGTACTTAAAGGAAATCAATTGGATGCATCACTTTCAAGGGAAGGTTTGGTGGAGATGACCACCATGTGTTGGAGACTAAAGAAATGCCCTTATCGGTTTTGGTATAAATCTCTAAACTCCTATTTATTGTTTACATGCTTTTAATATTCATCATTTATAGCATGTTTCATTGTTTTGATGTTTGTTGATTAATATGAAAATACCATGCTTATTAGACTTGTGATATACATGTTTAGATATTTTTGAGACACCCATGTTTAATATGGATAAATTCATTTGTGTTCTCTCTATTTGGTTGCTATTGCGTATATCATAGTTCTAATAACATGTGGATATTCATAGTAATCATGTTTAAGATTTACCATGTTGATTTTTATCTTGTTTTTGATGCTTCATGTTTTGATTACATGTTTAAGTGTTAGTTTTCATTAAGACTAGGACTTATATTTGTACATATAGTGGGCCACAAATAAATCTTTATATATGTTTGTGCTTAATGCTTATTTGAACCCATTAAATGTGCTAGTATAGTCTAGTTTTGATGATTCTTACATTTCAAACTTGTATTCCATTTTTGAATTTGTTTTATGATTGTGTGTTTCACTTCATGTATATGTGTATTATTGCCAAACTTTAAGATATACATGTATACCCCTTGAGTCTTTTGCCTTTCATGCAAATCTATATATGGACTCAATTGTGTTTAGGGATATGTATGTATACTTATTGTGTTGACAATTCATACATATACCTTGAAATGAAATTGGTTTTGGTAAAGATTTAGTTTTTCTCGATTTTTGTTTATGTTTAACTTCATGTATATGTCTACTTTATCCAAATTATTAGATATACATGAATATCCTTTTGAGCCACGTGCCTTCATGCATATATAATTTGTGGACTCTTTATGTTTTGGATATGTATGTATACTTTAGTTTGTATTAGACATACATATACTTGAAGATTAAACAAGTTTTATTGATTTTCATGTTTTCTTATTTCAAGGAATTTTGAGCTTAATTGAGAATTTCATAATGACATGTCACACATCACTTGTACACTCACCATTTTTTAAATATTTCTCATGAGTATGTTTTCATGAGCATGTATGGACTTTATTGAATATTGAGTGTTTTCAAGTGCTATGTGATTTACATGTGTTTTATGAAAATAATTTTGTTTTATTCCTTACTTGAAGGATTTCGTACTAGTTTATAAGATTTTCATTTAACTAGTTACGGTATTCTTCATTTTGGTAGAGCTTTTCAAACTAAGCTTATTTTCAAATCTATTTTTGAAAACCCCTACCTTTCATGGGAGGATGGATGGGCGATTATGCCTTGTATGCTTTATTGAAAATCTTTTACCTTGTGCATATGAAGGGTGGATTAGGTTATGAGTTATACACTTGAACTTATTGTTATGTCAATTGGTATCATTGAACTCTTTCAATTGGTATCATTTTGATCCTTTTTGTATACTCATATGTTTATTGTGTATGTATATTTTCAATTGGTATCATCTATTAGTGATTGGTACTCATTCCATTTTTCATACACATATATGCTTTTATGCTAGTGCTTAAGCTTCAACTTTACTTCAATTGATTTAGTTTTCAATTGATATCCTTTTCAAGACTATGCATTATTTTTGTTGGTATTTCATAAAAGGGGAGAAAATTCGATTTTCATATTTCAATTGGTATTTGTATTCCCACTCCCTTACTTTATGATTGAAAATTTTCAAATTGGTATCATATGTTCAAAATGAAAATTATTTACAATTGGTATCAAGATGTCTTATGTTTTAAATTGGTATCTAAAAACTTTGATTAAAGAAAAATACAAAAGTTTTGATTGATTGATTTTTGTTTACCTTTAATTGGTATCTAAAATTTTGTTTACTTTTAATTGGTATCAAGATGCTTCATTGACATATTTTTACTTGATATCATATTTTTATAGTCACCCCTTATTGACCTTGTTTTTATTTTTTAGACAAAAGGGGGAGAACATTGTTTTATTGTTTTGATTGACGAAAAGGGGAGAAAGATTTTTACCCCTCATTATTGTTTTGATTGTTTACCCCTTTGTTGATGATTGACAAAAATGGGGAGAATAATTTGTGTTTTATAAGTTTTATATATGCATACTTATGTTTTTGCATATATTAAGTTTTATTGATGTTTTATTGGTATCTGGAGCATCTAGTGTTTTTGTGTTAATGCTTTATTAATTTAATTGGTAACTAGAGCTTCTAGAATATGTTTATGTGGTTTATGCATATATGTTTTTGTTTTGCAAATAGGAGAAAAAGATTTGATTTGTTTTATCTCCATTCATTTGCATACTTATTTATGTACATTCATTGCATATATTATTATTTTGTTTATGCCTGAGTTAAGGGGGAGCTTCTTTGAAGCTTAACTTTAATCCATGCATATATAACTCCATGAGTTTTGTCATCATCAAAAAGGGGGAGATTGTTGGCCCAAAGGCCTTCCACTCTAGTTTTGATGATGATTAACTCATGTAGTTATGTTTACTAATAATCTTGTGTTGCTTAAGTTTCAGATCATTAACCAAGATATTAGTTGGTGATTAGCTTCAACAAGGAGTTTAGAAGCTATTCATGATGATTCCAGGGCCAAAGCTTCAAGGTCACACATTGCCTAGCCCATGGATGGAGTTTTGGAGCAAGTCTACTTGAAGATGAAGATCATCAAGAAGATTTAGGTATCCATAGTTTAGATAGTGTGTTTTAGATCCATATTATAAAGCTTAGTATAGTTGATATGCTCAAGTGCACAAAACACACACGTTTCATGATTTGGATTTTGGTTTTCATGAATAGTAGATCAAAACAAGTTTACTTTATTCATATGTATACTATATATGTTCTAGATATACATACATGCTTTAAACTTGCTAGACAAACTTATTTTGACTATCTTATTCATGTATTGAAAAATCAAGTTTGATAAAAATACAAGTTTTGTTTTTGATAAAATTTGCAAGACTCGAAAATGAATTGATATGATTGATATATGTCTTGAAATTTTTATCACTTGTTTGAGTTTTGATATAAAATGATAAAACAAGTTTTATGGGTTTTTCAGTAAAGATAAAAGATTTTTATAAAATATTTTACAAAGTTTTCTAGCCCAGTTTTCAGGTCCAGGACTCAACCAGTCGACTAAATCAGTTTATTAGTCGACTTGGCTGAAGTCCGGTCGACCGGGCCGGTCGACCGACGTGCACAAATCTGTGCACGTTTGGAAACCCTGAGACGGTCGACCGGGCCGGTCGACCGCATCGAGAGCAGAGCTCTCTGTTTGTTTGGGTCGACCGGGCCGGTCGACCGTGGTTGCTCAACGGTCACATTTTGGACCGTTGGCGGTCGACCGGGCCGGTCGACCGCCGCCTGTCAGAGCTGCCACCTCAGCTCTAACGGCTAGTTTCTATTTTGGCCTATATAAAACCCATTCTCTTGGGCTTTTGGCTAAGGTTTTCAAGAAGAAAAATTTCAGTGTTTCTCTAGTTTTTAAACAAGTTTTCAAAATAGTTTTTGTGCTAAAAAGATTTAATCTTTATTGTTTTGGGTTTTTGGAAAATCAAAGAAAAATAGGTTTTTGGGATATTGCTTTAGCTCTTCATTTCTATCATATTGCAAGTGTTTTCCCAAAGATTTTTCTTTGTTGCTTGTTTCCAAAAACACCTAGTTTCCCACACTTGAGCTATCATCTATCCTAATCTATTAGGATCTTGTTTTTGTGGAAAAAGGAAAGAGAAAAGAAAAGAGAAATTGAGTTTGTGATTTTGGAACCACTTGTTGTAAACACCCTTATTCTTTGTGTATCCCTCTTAGGTAGAGGTGATCGGGTGATTGGTTTACTCCCTCTAGTGAGAGGTGGAGTTTGGTTGTAAACCCTCTTCGGTAGAGGTGTTGGTTGTTGTACTGGCTACGGGCCTACCCCTCGGTTGTGAGGTGGTTGTTTGAGAGAGGAGTTTGGTACTCCTAGTGTTGTAACAAATCCTCTTCGGTAGAGGTTCCCTCGGTGGGAGATAGTGGATTGGAAATCCTACATGGTGGTGTAGGCGGGGATGTAGAGCTAGGGGCTCGAACCTCGGAACATATCTTGTCTTAGCGTTTGATCCAATATCTCTCAACTCTCTCTCTCTCATTTTATTGTGCAAAGCATCATTCATATTGATATATCATCTTATATGCTTGGTTGTTTGTGTGTGCCTCACTTGTACCTAATCAACAAGAGTTTCACATAGCACCTCAACCCATTCAAGGGGAATCAAGAGGAGTTAGTCCAGAGCCCTTCACGGGGAATTCGGCTACACTTATTGATTGTACTAATTGTGTTGCAAGATTTGCATTAGCTTCCACATTTAGCGCACTTAGTCTTGCATTTAGGTTCTAGATTAGTACTTACACCTATTCACCCCCCCTCTAGGTGTACCTTCACATGTTACCTAAATTTACTGGGATAATTCGGTAATGATAACAGTAACAATATAGAAGTGAAATCGTGATACATGTATAACAGGATTTATATATATCGGTGAACATGATAAACAGGATGAGATTGTTACCGTCTAACAATATTTTTCTCGCTAGTTAGATAACATGAACATGATGGTCACAAATGTCATTCGGGTGAGTCTTAGTGGTACAGTCCTAACCGATGTTATGTAATAATCTTGAAGGTTCATTATCAAGAACAAATGTACTTAATTGCATATAGAAATACATAATATACATATGAATAATGCATGTAGGTAATTCATGAAAATATAAAATTTCTAAATACTAGAACATTAGCTTAACCAACATAATTAAATATAGATAAAATCCTTCAACACGAGAATTCTTGTTTGCAGAAGGAGGAAAAAGCACTCACTACACAATTAAATAAAATTAAACAAAGAAGTGAACACTCACAAAATAGAATGATAGAAGGAAAAGAAAACACTTACCTGAGTTAGATCACAACCAAGCACTGCAATCCTGGAATCCCGGTAAATCTACATAAATTATTTCAATAGAATTTGTTAGGATCTTTTATTTATTTAATATTGATTAATTAACTTAAGGTTTGGAGTATGATCCTCTGGATTACATGAAATTAATAGGTTTAATTTGACTAATTTTAAATCTTCTTTTATTGGGTTTTTAAAGGCTTTTTAACATTAAATTTCTTAATGGATTCAAATTTATCATTTAACAAAACTGACTTTAAGGGGGTAATTTAATTTAATTTATATTGCTTTCTTCTGAAAATTTTTATCATGAAAAGCAGAAGTAGTGTAGATTGTTATTTATATTTTTCTTTATTTATTTTGATATTTTTAA
Source organism: Agave tequilana (assembly GCA_038442645.1). NCBI lineage: Eukaryota > Viridiplantae > Streptophyta > Magnoliopsida > Asparagales > Asparagaceae > Agave > Agave tequilana. Next base: position 6,003 of record JAVJIF010023879.1, read on the forward strand.
CTAATTATTTTAATTTGCAAATTCATTTTTCTCTCTTTATCTCTTTCTTTCTTTCTTTTTCTTTTTGAACAGGGTCCAGGCCTAGCCCAGGTTGGACCAAGCCGGACCAGGCCTTTCAGATATTCTTTTTTTTATTTTCCTTTTTTCCTCTGGGCCTCTCTTAGTAGCCCAGCCCGGCCATACCCGGGCCAGTCTAGGCCAGGCCAGGCCGGGTCTAGTCCGGCCTGTTAATTATTTTTTTTAAATGGTGTGTGCACAGTGGGCCGGCCCAGTCCACTATGCACCAAGGGCAGCAAGCGGCCAGAGCTGCTCTTGGCCGCGGCCGTTTGGCCGAGAGCAGCCCAAGTTTTTCTTTTTTCTTTTTTTTAATTTTTTTTGAAATTCAAATTTCTAAATTGTAAAAATTTTAAAAGGGTATATAATTTAGGTATGTATTTTAATTGGATTTTTGAATTGATTTTTGATGTATTGATAGATTAGCCTATATGTCTAATTTAGATCTTTGGAATTAAGTTCTAAATTTTTTTTTGGAATAAAAATTTTTAATATGCAATTTATTAGATCCAAACCAATTCTTTTTTTTCTTCTTTCGAATATTCCAATTGAGGTAATAAATTGTGACTTTTATATATTTATATAAACAAAGGTGATATTTTTAATGAAAGAAAATGATCCATGGAAAGAGTTAAACATTATAAATTATTTAAATTCTAATTTCACAATTTAATTTTTTTTATTAGAGCTTAGACAAGAATTCTAGATGAAAAATTTATGGGAATATAAATCTAATCATGAAACATTAAATCAAATTTTAATTCATAAAAGTTTGACTTTTTTACTTACTTGAGTTGTTCCTCTTTGCTTTCTCCTCAATCCCTGTACCTCGAAACCCTTTTGTTCACGATCCGCTTGAGGAGATGGAAGAGATGAAAGTGGGAAGATTTTAGATTAGGGTTTCTCTTGAGGAAGGAGAGAAAAAGGAGTTTGGGTCTTTATATAGGTTATTAGACAATTTAGAAACATGAATTCTAGTTAGATTTAGATTGCTTAATTTAGTAATTAGGATTAGGATGGGTTTGGATTGAAATTTGGATTATGATTATATATTTAAATTAAATTATAGATTTGGATTTGGATTAAGATTAGGATTGGGTTTTGGTTAATGGGTAAGGATCTCAATGGTAATGGGTTATAGGTTATATTTAGGCTTTAATTAGAAGAAAGAAGTAATATAAGAATAAGAAAAATAGAGGATGGGCTTGTGGACTTAGTTTTGGGCTTAAAGAAAAATAAAAGAAGGAGAAAGAAAAGAATGAAAATAAGAAGTGGGCTTGACTCATGTGGGCTTAGAATAAAAAGGAAAAGAAAATAAAAGGAAAGAAGAATGGGTTGAGCTTATTGGGCTTAGAATAAAAATAATAATACTACCCATAATAATAATTTAAAATAACTAAATATAAGGAATAAGAGCTTATAAGTCATAAATAATAATAATACTAATAATGATAATAAATCAAGTTAATTAATAATAATAAGACATAGGTAGAATCAGATAAAATTTTTTAAAATAATAATATGGTATTATTAAATAGGGGGTATTACAGCTTTGCACCCTCTACACATGCTGCATTTTCCAGTGATAGTAGTACAAGTCGGATTCTATTTCCTTTCCTCCTCACTATTCCTCATATTTTCAACTTTCAATGTCAACATCACCAATGCACACAGTCTCTGGCTTCCTTTTTTACTGAAACACAAGAACAACACGATGCATAACCAACACTGTATGATACTATAGTTTCAAAAACACAACAACCAATTAGCACAACCGCTAAAGTAAGAGTTAAAACTTCTCTAATGTGGAACCATTTCGGAAAAAGTTATTAAAGGTAGAAGAGGCAGAATGTAAGTACTGTCATCAATTATTTGATCATAAAGAAGGATACGGTACATGTTTTTAGTAAACACTATGAAAAGAAGCATGCGAAATCACGGTTTACCACCACAATAAGCACAAATATTAGCTGATTCAGGCGCACTCTCCACTTGGAGATATAAGCCTGAAGTAAATAAACATAAGTTAGCTGAATTTATTGTTCGAGCAGAACTTCCATTTTCTTTTACTGAATCAGATGCATTTATTGATTATCTTAAATCTATTTTTCTCTTGATTATAAGAGAATTAGTAGACAAACTATAAATTGAAAAACACCTAGAGGGGGGGTGAATAGGTGTAATTGCTAATCTAATGATTCTTTTTGAAACTAATATGATGAATGATGCAACGATCTCTCAAAACAAGACTAAGAGCCGAATACCCCGTGAGAGATTCTGAACTCCTTCCTCCCAATTCCCCTTGAATGGGTTAGAGGTGCGCAATGCAACCTTATTGTATGAGATATGATCAATCAAAGCAAAGTATGATGGATGAATAGTGAGATGCACACAATATATCACAAGTATCACAAGCTTGAAGTAATAGCACAAAGAAAGAAACAAGATCACAAGCAAGTAATTGAAAGCAATATAGTGCAAGAGAAATTTAAAGTAAGAATGGACACAAGGCAATCGCAAAACACAAGATGTTTGTTTCGAGGTTCGAGCCACCGCTCTACTCCCCGCCTTCACCTCCGTGAAGGGTTTCCACTATCCACCGAGGACGATTACAACGGTCTACCGAAGACCCGAGCACCGAGCTCCACCAAGTACAATAACTCTACCGAAGAGGTGTCTCCACAAGAACAAGAAGGTCACAAGAACAAGAGTGATCACAACAAGATCACCAAACTCTTTTACAAACACTCTCACTCTTTTACAACTTCACTATAGAATGAGTTAAGGATTTTTGGCTCTATGAAGTGTAGTGAGAAAAACTCAGTTGTAGAGATGATTTTTGCAGAGGAACACAACTGAAAAACAAGCTCAAGAAAGAGTAGGAAATATAGAGCTTAAAAACACTTTTCTTTTCTCTTTGAAAACTTTGAAAACTTAAGGATTTTTCTTAGTCTTTTGCAAGAGAGTTTTCTCCTCTATTTATAGGGAGAGAAAAGGGTTTAAAACAATTTATTTAGAGTTTATTTTCTCTGAAAAAGTCCTGGAAAACCCTGAAAAAATCTGCTAAAAAAACAGTCAAAAAACAGACTTCAGAATTGCACAAAAGAAGAAATAGCCGTTGGGCTGTTGCAGGCTTGGCGGTCGACCGGGCCGGTCGACCGCCAGCTCAGCTGGCAAAGAGCCGTTGGCTCGGGTCGACCGGTCGGGTCGACCGACCAAAGAAAGAAAACATAGTTCTCTTCGGCGCGGTCGACCGGGGCGGTCGACCCAGAAAACCCGAGAGCAACTGCAGTCAGTCGGTCGACCCGGGCGGTCGACCGACAGACGTGCACAAGTGTGCACGTCCTGGCACTGGCGCCGGTCGACCGGACCGGTCGGCCGGTCAGCCTGAAAAACGACAAACAGTATTTTTTCTGACTTAGAAAATTTTGTAAAATAGTTTTGGGTTTGAACAAACTTAAGTAACATGCTAGTAGGAGTATATAAACATGATCTAAACATGATATTTATTTTGTAAAACTTAGGTTCATGTAAATATCTACTAAGGCATGAAACCAAATTTAAAACATGATAACTTAAATACAAGACTCACAAAACCAAATTGTGTATGTGTATCCTAGAGCCAATTTCCAAAACTCAAACTTTAACAATCTAATTCTTACATTGATTCTAAGTACTCCAAGTGCTTCAAGAGGGCTTTCACCATGTGATCTTCAAAAACTTGATTCTTGAGCCCAAATTGAGTTGGCTTGAGTCCAAAGCACCTTCCTTTAGGGAAGAACCCTTCTAGTAGAGTTAGAATCCTGGAACACACTTAAATAATAAACAATATTAGTACAAATACCTAATATGTTTTGTAATCATCAAAACACACTAAAAACGGGTGATTGTAACCTTGGGCCAACAATCTCCCCCTTTTTGATGATGACAAAACATATAGGTTATTTAAACAAAAAATGGAAGAAGAGCTTGGAAAGCTCCCCCTCAAATAATGCTATGTATAAAGAGTGACAATGAGAAGCTATACATAATGCATTGAAAACTCATAGTTTTGTCAAAAACTCAAATGTATCTCAAATACATCAAATCATCTCAAATGCACAATTACAATAACCAAAACTCTTTATCTTTTTCTCCCCCTTTTTGTCATACATCAAAAAGGGTTAAACAAAACAAACAAAAAAAAAATTTTCTTTAAGAATCAATAATGCAAACATTCAACTCACCACAAATAAATGAAAATCTAGCATAATCTAGAGGTTTAGTGAAAATATCGGCAAGTTGAAAATCGGTAGAAACATAGTCAATATCAATATCACCTTTCTCATAATGATCTCTAAGAAAGTGATACCTAATGTCAATGTGTTTGGTTTTACTATATTGATTTGCATTCTTTGTCATGTGAATAGTACTAGTATTATCACAAAATATTTTAACATGATCAAAGTGTAAATCATAGTCGAGGAGAGTATGTTTCATCCAAAGAACTTGTGCACAACAAGCTCCGGCTGCAACATACTCCGCCTCGGCGGTTGAAAGGGCTACCGAATTTTGCTTTTTGGAAGACCAAGATATAAGACAATTACCTAAGAATTGACATGTTCCACTTGTGCTCTTCTTATCTACCCTACAACCCGCATAGTCGGCATCCGAAAAACTCTTCATTTCAAATAGTCCGGTTTTCGGATACCACAAACCCATTTCAATAGTGCCCTTAAGGTATCTAATTATGCGTTTAACCGCAATTATATGAGATTCTTTAGAACAAGATTGAAAACGTGCACAAAGACAAATGGAAAACATGATATCCGGCCTACTAGCCGTCAAATAAAGCAAGCTACCTATCATGCTACGATATAATTTAATGTCTACACTTTTACCTTGTTCATCCTTGTCAAGCTTGGTAGTTGTTGCCATGGAGTTTTGCTTACTTTAGATCCTTCAAGCCCGAACCTTTTGATTAATTCCTTGCGTACTTGGCTTGATTGATGAAGATCCCATCCTTCCTTTGCTTGATTTGGAGTCCAAGGAAATAGTTGAGTTCCCCCATCATAGACATTTCAAATTCTTCCTTCATGCATGATTCAAAAGCTTGGCAAAGAGATTCATTAGTAGAACCAAAAATAATGTCATTAACATAAATTTGCACAATAAGAATATCTTTTTCTACATGTTTTGTAAATAAAGTTGTGTCAATTTTACCTTTCTTAAAATCATTTGAAATCAAAAATGAAGAAAGTCTTTCATACCAAGCCCTAGGGGCTTGTTTTAAACATAAAGAGCTTTATCTAATTTAAACACAAAATCCGGATGTGTAGGATCAATAAACCCGGGGGTTGTTCAACATACACCTCCTCTTCAATAAAACCATTTAGAAAAGCACTTTTAACATCCATTTGAAATAATTTAAAATCTTTATATGAGGCAAATGCTAGTGTCATCCGCATGGCTTCAAGCCCTGCTACGGGTGCAAAGGTTTCTTCAAAATCGATTCCTTCGATTTGAGTGTAACCTTGGGCAACTAACCTAGCTTTATTCCTAATAACGTTACCCGATTCATCCAACTTGTTCTTAAAGATCCACTTAGTACCAATTGTTGGTCTATCGTGGGGCCTAGGAACAAGGTGCCAAACTTGGTTGCGCTCAAATTGATTGAGCTCCTCTTGCATAGCTAGCAACCAATATGAATCGGCCTCTGCTTCGAGGACGTTCTTGAGTTCAACATGAGAAATGAATGCATAGTGACGACAATAATCATGAAGTTTAGAGCGAGTGGTTACCCCTTTTGATACTTCACCTATGACGAGGTCCTTGGGATGATGAGGATTGTATCTTCAATCCTTTGGAAGTTGTTGAGTTGGCTCCACTTCAATTGATTGAATTTCATTTCCTTGAGCCTCTTTTACTTTAGCTTCACTTCCTTCATCATCCTTTGGCTTGTCTCCCATAGTAGGTGTATCCTCCAAGGTCACTTTCTCCAAGTCTTCATCCAATGCATCTATTTCTACAACATTCTTAACAAACAAGTTAGATTCTTCAAACTTAACATGTATAGATTCCTCAATAGTCAAAGATGATCTATTGAAGATTCTATAAGCCTTGCTCGTGCTAGAATAACCCACAAAAATAGCCTCATAAGATTTAGCATCAAATTTTCCCAAATTATCTTTTGTATTTAAAACAAAACATTTGCATCCAAAAACCTTGAAATATGAAACATTTGGTTTTCTAGAAAAATACATTTCAAAAGAAGTTTTTGAAGTATTTTTACACAAGAAACACGATTTGATATATAGCATGATGTATTAACGGCCTCGGCCCACAAATAATGTGGTAGACCATATTCACTTAGCATTGTCCTAGCCATCTCTTGCAAAGTTCGATTTTTCCGTTCAACTACTCCATTTTGTTGTGGAGTTCTAGGACAAGAAAGTTCATGCTTTATTCTATGTTCTTCACAAAAAGTGATAAAGGGTAGGTTAATGAATTCACCTCCTCTATCACTTCTTATCCTTAAAATTGAAACATCTTTTTCTTTTCAACTCTTTTCTTAAAAGATTGAAAATATGAAAATGCTTAATTTTTGTGTTCAAGAAAGAAAACCCAAGTAAATCGTGAAAAGTCATCAACCAAAACAATGCAAATCTATTCCCACTTAGACTTTTAGTTTGTGTAGGGCCAAAAAGATCCATATGGATTAACTCCAAAGGACGTGATGTCATGATATCCTTAATTGACTTGAAGGAAGACTTAGTTTGTTTCCCAAATTGACATGCGTCACAAACTCGGTCCTTTTCAAAATTCAAACAAGGAATACCTTTCACCATTTCCTTTGTATTTAATCTAGATATGTGGTTAAATAAAATGTGGCCTAATCTCCTATGCCACAACCAAGAGTCGTCATCGAGGGCTTTTAAACAAGTAACATTACAAGTCATATTAGACATATCTATCATATAAACATTACTTTCACGAAAACCGGAAAACACACAAGTATTAGAAATTCTATCAATTACTTTACAAGCTACATTATCAAAAACAACATCAAAATCTTTATCACAAAGTTGACTAACACTCAAGAGGTTATGCTTGAGTCCATCAACTAAAACTACATTCTCAATTAAAGGGGATGTGCCGAGTTTTACATTACCAATACCGATGATTTTACCCTTGGCATCATCTCCGAAGGTGACGGTGCCACCTTCATGGTATCTTGATAGGGTTGCAAAGTTGTTGATGTCCCAAGTCATGTGCCTTGAGCAACCACTATCAAGATACCACAATCCTCTACGTCGTTGGGCTTTGGAAGGTACCTATATCATTTAACAAAATTGTTGACTTTGGTACCCAAACTTTCTTGGGTCCTTTAAAGTTAGTGTTTCGAACCCAAACATTATGATAAGATGCACTTAATCTGTCATAGCAAAAATTGGCTAAGTGCCCTTTCCGCCCACAATGTGAACATGAGAACACTCTCCCATACATGAATGCATGATGTGTGTGTGAAGTGTGAGCATGTTTTGGGGGTTTGCCACGATGTAAAGGTTGTGTGGTATGAACATGAGCATGAACATGATGAGTATTTTTCTTAGGGGCTTGTTTCTTAGGAAACATAGCCTCTATCTTCTTTTTATCAAACTCACAATTTTTCAAAACAATTCCTAATGAGTCTATTCTTTCCTTAAGCATGGAAATCTCATTAGAATCAACTAGTGGGGTCTTGCCTTTACAAGAAATCTTATACTTGTCAAAATCTTTTTGGGTGGAAACAAGAGTGGAAAGTAATTCACCTTTTTCTTTAGAAAGAGTAAAAACTTGAAGATTTAGAGATTCATTTTCCTTTTTCATTTTTAAATACTTTTTCTTAAGAGAATCATAGTTATGTGATAATTCTACAAAAGCTTCTCCTAGTTCATCCATAGATAATTCTTCATCAAAGAAGTGGAAGGGTTACCTTGCTTGTGCTTTCATTAGCCATGAAGCACATGTTGGCGGTATCAATCTCCTCCTCGGATTCGCTCTCGGAATCCCATGTAGCTTTCATTACCTTCTTCTTGTAAGGCTTCTTTGAGGTGGAGGGCTTCACTTTATCCGGACACTCCGCAACAATGTGTCCCGGTCTTTGGCAATTAAAGCAAATGATCTTTCTTTCTTCTTTACCTCCTTGCCATCTCTTTCTACCTTGGAACTTGGCCTTGTTATACATCCTCCGAACATTCTTGACTAGAAGTGAGAGCTCTTCGTCATCTTCTTCTTCATCATCTTCGTCGGAGTGTGATGATTGACTTTTGAAGGCTATGGTCTTCTTCTTGGAAGGAGCCATGTCCTCCCTTGCTTTTCTTTCCATCTCATGGGTTTTGAGGTTCCCAATGAGACCTATTAGCTCCATCTCCTCCTTGTCATTGAGTTCCTTCAAGGTAGTTGCTTTTACTTCCCATGAGGGAGGAAGAGCCCGGATGATCTTTCTCACCTTTTGATCATTGTCAATACCATCACCTAGAGAAGAAAGTCCATTAGTGATCTTTGTAAATTTTGTAACCATATCATCTATGGTTTCATTTTCTTGCATGCAAAAATTTTCATATTGGGACCGAAGAAGGTCTATCTTAGCCCTCTTCACTTGTGAAGTCCCCTCATGTGTAACTAGCAAATGTGTCCAAATTTCATATGCGGACTTGCAATGAATAACTCTAGCTATGTCATCATCATTAAGGGCTTGAAGTAGTGCATAGTGAGCCCTAGCATTGGCATCAAATTCCTTAGTCTCTATTTCGGACCAAGTAGATTCATCACCGGGGGGTGCACTAAAGGGTTTAGTCACGGCCTTTGCAACTTGACTACCTAGAGATTGCAAGAAAACGGTCATCTTAACCTTCCATATGGGGAAGTTAAGTCCATCAAACTTAGGGGGTGTCTTAATACCATCGGCCATCTTTACTAAGTGAGAATGAATGAAATGATTAGCAATATTAGGATCTCTCTAGGGTTGTTAAGCCAAGAGCCTAGTAACCAAGCTCTGATACCAATTGAAAAACACCTAGAGGGGGGTGAATAGGTGTAATTGCTAATCTAATGATTCTTTTTGAAACTAATATGATGAATGATGCAACGATCTCTCAAAACAAGACTAAGAGCCAAATACCCCGTGAGAGGTTCTGAACTCCTTCATCCCAATTCCCCTTGAATGGGTTAGAGGTGCGCAATGCAACCTTGTTGTATGAGATATGATCGATCAAAGCAAAGTATGATGGATGAATAGTGAGATGCACACAATATATCACAAGTATCACAAGCTTGAAGTAATAGCACAAAGAAAGAAACAAGATCACAAGCAAGTAATTGAAAGCAATATAGTGCAAGAGAAATTTAAAGCAAGAATGGACACAAGGCAATCGCAAAACACAAGATGTTTGTTTCGAGGTTCGAGCCACCGCTCTACTCCCCGCCTTTACCTCCGTGAAGGGTTTCCACTATCCACCGAGGACGATTACAACGGTCTACCGAAGACCCGAGCACCGAGCTCCACCAAGTACAATAACCTCTACCGAAGAGGTGTCTCCACAAGAACAAGAAGGTCACAAGAACAAGAGTGATCACAACAAGATCACCAAACTCTTTTACAAACACTCTCACTCTTTTACAACTTCACTATAGAATGAGTTAAGGATTTTGGCTCTATGAAGTGTAGTGAGAAAAACTCAGTTGTAGAGATGATTTTTGCAGAGGAACACAACTGAAAAACAAGCTCAAGAAAGAGTAGGAAATATAGAGCTTAAAAACACTTTTCTTTTCTCTTTGAAAACTTTGAAAACTTGAGGATTTTTCTTAGTCTTTTGCAAGAGAGTCTTCTCCTCTATTTATAGGGAGAGAAAAGGGTTTAAAACAATTTATTTAGAGTTTATTTTCTCTGAAAAAGTCTTGAAAAACCCTGAAAAAATCTGCTAAAAAAACAGTCAAAAAACAGACTTCAGAATTGCACAAAAGAAGAAATAGCCGTTGGGCTGTTGCAGGCTTGGCGGTCGACCGGGCCGGTCGACCGCCAGCTCAGCTGGCAAAGAGCCGTTGGCTCGGGTCGACCGGTCGGGTCGACCGACCAAAGAAAGAAAACATAGTTCTCTTCGGGCGGTCGACCGGGGCGGTCGACCCAGAAAACCCGAGAGCAACTGCAGTCAGTCGGTCGACCCGGGCGGTCGACCGACAGACGTGCACAAGTGTGCACGTCCTGGCACTGGCGCCGGTCGACCGGACCGGTCGGCCGGTCAGCCTGAAAAATGTCAAACAGTATTTTTTCTGACTTAGAAAATTTTGTAAAATAGTTTTAGGTTTGAACAAACTTAAGTAACATGATAGTAGGAGTATATAAACATGATCTAAACATGATATTTATTTTGTAAAACTTAGGTTCATGTAAATATCTACTAAGGCATGAAACCAAATTTAAAACATGAAAACTTAAATACAAGACTCACAAAACCAAATTGTGTACGTGTATCCTAGAGCCAATTTCCAAAACTCAAACTTTAACAATCTAATTCTTACATTGATTCTAAGTACTCCAAGTGCTTCAAGAGAGCTTTCACCATGTGATCTTCAAAAACTTGATTCTTGAGACCAAATTGAGTTGACTTGAGTCCAAAGCACCTTCCTTTAGGGAAGAACCCTTCTAGTAGAGTTAGAATCCTGAAACACACTTAAATAATAAACAATATTAGTACAAATACCTAATATGTTTTGTAATCATCAAAACACACTAAAAACGGGTGATTGTAACCTTGGGCCAACATAAATAAGAAATTGAAGATTTATTTGTAAATAGAAAAAATATTTTGAAGGCTCTTTTACTAGTGATGCTAGAAAAATTTCATTAACTTACGATAAATGGGAAGCTCTTAATCTTATTCATTATTTATGTGTTACTGCTCACATTATTGATGATAGCTGGATTTTACTAAAACACATTTTATCATTTTCTAAATTTTCTGAGAAACACCCTGTTACAAATGTAGCAAATTCAATTTTTCTTACTTGTAGAAATTATGGTATAGAAAATAAACTATTTTCTATTTCTTTTGATAATGCAAGTGAAAATACTGCTTCAATAAGACAATTGAAAACAGTATTAGATCCAATTTTAAAAGGTAAACTTTTTCATGTTAGATGTGTTTGTCATATATTGAATTTATGTGTACAAGATGGTCTAAAAATCTTAGACAAATATATTTATGAAGTTAAAGAAATTATTTTACATATAAAACACAGTAGTCTTAGGAGATAATCTTTTAAAAGTTATTACCGACAATGTGAACTGACGGAAAAGCTACTCTAAGCAGATGTGAAAACTCATTGGCATTCAAGCTACAATATGATTAAAGATTGTCTTCTTTATAAACAAGCAATTCAATATTTTACAGTAAATGAATGTTCATCTTGTTATATTAGCGATAAAGAGTGAAAATCATATGAAAATTTTTGTACTTTTCTAAAAAAATTTGAATTTGATGCTGCCACAAAAGCACTTTCTGGTACATATTATCTTACATGTAACTTAGTTTTTTATAATCGTAATGAGATTGCTCAAGTATTTGCCGCATATAGAGATGATGACAGTCTTGAAGAGGCTATATATGATATGAAAGAAAAATTTTGAAAAATTTTGAAAATATGCTTTTTTTATTTATTTAGCTGCGATTATGAATCTTAGAATTAAAATGGATAATTTAAAACTTTTATTATCCAATTTTATTTTATGTTTAAATTATGAACAAGATGTAGATAAATTACTTTTAGAAATTAGATATCTTCTAGAAGAAACGTACTCATTGTACAAAAATGAGTTATTTCCTCTTCTTCTTCTGAAGTAAGGACACCTACACCATCACAAACTTCTTCTACTAGTTTAGGTAAAAGATTATTTAATTTTAAAAGTTTACTTTCCTCTAATGCTAGAAAGAAAACTCTTCAGGAGCAGGTTCAATTGATGAACTTAATTTATATTTGAACACATTGCCTGCTGAAATTAATGAAAATGATGATGAACCATGAGAAAAATTTGATGCTTTGTCATGGTAGAAAGAACAGAGAAAATAATTTTCTATTCTTTCTATCATGGCCCAAGATATACTAACACCTCTGGCCTCTACAGTAGCGTCCGAGAGCGCATTTTCTGCAGGTGGTAGAGTTTTAACACCCTGAAGGAGCAGGTTGACGCCAAAACACTTGAAGATGACTGTTTACTTAAAGGAGTGACTCGATGCAGAAAGACACACAAGGAAAAAATGTTTTAGATGAATAATTTGAATAGGACGATGATGAAGAGTAGAAAACCATCAGAGTATTTTATGTACATTGTATGAGATGAGTACCAGAGTTTTTTTTATGTACATTATATGAGATAAGTTTTATGTATATTATATGAGATGAGCAGATTGGTATATGATTTTTTCATATTAATAAAATAATTTACGTTGCAAAAAAACTCGTAATTAGTGTATATCAATTCTATTATTTTTTTTTGTAATTTTAGACAATTTAAAAAAAATTCTCTTATTTTACTATTTTTTTATAACTTTTAATTTTAAATTTAAAGAGAAATTTGAATTTATAAAAAATATTAAAAAATGTCGAGACGGGTCTAATCTGTTTTGACGAATCTGGGTAATGAATCAAGTTAGCAGACACGATTCGCTACCCGTTACGTGGGTAACTGTGTCGCATTGAACCAGTGACGAGACAGGCCACTGAGTCGCTGGGAATTCGTCCCACTAGCCCACCTCTATCTATTTGTTAGTGGTCCCCCAAAGCCAATCAAATAGCTGTGTCCGCGACTGGAGGATTCCGAGGTCCTGGCTGCATCTTAACGTTGTGAATAATGTCCGCCAGCGCCCCAGGTGTTGATGTCTTCAACCAAACCTACTCCTCGTTTTTTCACTGCTTCCCTCTTCTCCTCGCAGAACAGTGTAGATAGATAAATATAAAAAATAGGTCAATAAGAAAAGTAGTTTTAGATCTATTTATTTATTTATATTAGTTGAAATTTAATGGCTTAAAATAATATAAATAAATGCATATGAAAGATCTTTGGCACCAGACCGAAGAAGAACAAGAGAGATGAATTCAGCAGCAGCAGCAGCAGGAGGAGGAGACAGGAAGCAGCCCCATGCTGTGTGCATCCCCTTCCCAGCGCAAGGCCACATCAACGCCATGCTGAATTTTGCATAATGCAAGTGAAAATACTGCTTCAATAGGACAATTGAAAACAGTATTAGATCCGATTTTAAATAGTAAATTTTTTCATGTTAGATGTGTTTGTCATATATTGAATTTATGTATACAAGATGGTCTAAAAATCTTAGACAAATATATTTATAAAGTTAAAGAAATTATTTTATATATAAAACACAGTGGTCCTAGGAGATAATCTTTAAAAGTTATTCCCGACAATGTGGACTGAAGGAAAAGCTACTCCAAGCAGATATGAAAACTCATTAGAATTCAACCTACAATATGATTAAAGATTGTCTTCCTTATAAATAAGCAATTCAATATTTTACAGTAAATGAATGTTCATCTTGTTATAATAGCGATAAAGAGTGGAAATCATACGAAAATTTTTGTACTTTTCTAGAAAAATTTTCACACTGTCACAAAAGCACTTTCTGGTAGATATTATCCCACATGTAACTTAGATTTTTATAATCTTAATGAGACTGCTCAAGTATTTGCTGCATATAGAGATGATGATAGTCTTGAAGAGGCTATATATGATATGGAAGAAAAATTTTGAAAATATTTTGAAAATATGTTTTTTATTTTATTTAGCTGCAATTATAGATCTTAGAATTAAAATAGATAATTTAAAACTTTTATTATCCAATTTTATTTTATGTTTAAATTATGAACAAGATATAGATAAATTACTTTTAGAAATTAGATCTCTTCTAGAAGAAATGTACTCATTGTACAAAGATAAGTTATTTCCCCTTCTTCTTCTGAAGTTAGGACACCTACACCATCATAAACTTCTTCTACTAGTCTAGGTAAAAGATTATCTAATTTTAAAAGTTTACTTTCCTCTAATGCTAGAAAGAAACACTCTTCAGGAGCAGGTTCAATTGATGAACTTAATTTATATTCGAACACAATGCTTGCTGAAATTAATGAAAATGATGATGAACCATGAGAAACATTTGATGCTTTGTCATGATTGAAAGAACAGAGAAAACAATTTCCTATTCTTTCTATCATGGCCCGATATATACTAACACCTCCGGCCTCTACAGTAACGTCCGAGAGTGCATTTTCTGCAGGTGGTAGAGTTTTGACACCCTGAAGGAGCAGGCTGACGCCGAAACACTTGGAGATGGCTGTATGCTTCAAGGAGTGGGTCGATGCAGAAAGACACACATAAGGAAAAACTGTTTTAGGTGAATAATTGAACAGGACGATGATGATGAGTAGAGAACCACCAGAGATTTTATGTACATTGTATGAGATGAGCACCAAAGTTTTTTATGTACATTATATGAGATAAGTTTTATGTACATTATATGAGATGAGCAGAATGATATATGATTTTTTTTCATATTAATAAAATAATTACGTTGCAAAAAACTCGTAATTAGTGTATATCGATTCTATTATTTTTTTTTAATTTTAGATAATTTTTAAATTTTTTTATTATTTTACTATTTTTTTATAATTTTTAATTTTAAAATTTAAAGAGAAATACGAATTTATAAAAAATATTAAAAATGTCGAGACAGTCGATCTCGAATCTGGGTAATGATTCGAGTTAGGAGACTCCATTCGCTACCCGCTACCTGGGTAACTGTGTCTCATGGAATCAGTGACGAGATAGGTCACTGATAGGGGTGGCCACCGGGGCGGGTCGACCCGCGTCGACCCGCCCCGACCCGTACTGTGCGACTCGTCGGAGTCGCACAGACGGGTTGGCGGGTCAACCCGTACCCGCCCCGTTAAGGGGCGGGTCGAAACGGGTTGACCCGTCCCGTGGTCACGGGACGAATCCAATTCATCCCGTGACGAATCACGGGACGAGTCGGGTCGGGGAAAATTTCCCCGACCCCCCCTTCTTAATTTTTTTTTTTAGTCCAATAATTTTTTAATAACGTTAGAGGGGAAAATTATTATACGCCCCCTATATTAATTTTTCTTTTATTTTAAACCCTCAACGGCTCAAAACTGAGCCGTTGGGGTGAAAAACGAGGGTGCCACGTGGCACCCTCGTTTTTCACCCCAACGGCTCAGTTTTGAGCCGTTGGCACTAAAAAAAAAATTAAAAAATAAAAACCCTAACCCCTAATCTTCTATAAATACCCTCTACCCTCATTCATTTTCATCTCACATTCTCACTTCATCTCAACTCTCTCTTCTATTTTCATCCTCTAACTCTAATTCACTCTTATTCTCTTACAATTACAAATCTCTACCAACTTTCAATCTAGTCTAATGGATCCCAACTGGAGTACTGGCGGTTCCTCATCCGAAGCCGGTGGCAGCTCTTCATCAACACACAATCCGTCAGCTGCCGCACCTTACACCGATGTTGGCGGTAGCTCATCATCAGCATATACCGCTTACCCACCATACAGCTATGCTCCACCAACATCCGCATTTGCTCCCTATCACAGTTCGTCAAGCTATGCATTTGACTACAGTGGTTATGCACCATATACACATGCTGCATATGCCAGTGATAGTGGTACAGGTCGGCATTCTATTTCCTTCCCTCCTCAATATGCCTCATATTCTCAACTTTTAATGTCAACATCACCAATGCACGCACAATCTCTGGCTCCTTTTTTTACTGAAACACAAGAACAACACGATACACAACCAACACAGCATGACACTATAGTTCCAGAAACACAACAACCTGAACCAACTAGCACAAGCACAAGCACAACCACTAAAGAAAGAGCCAAAACTTCTGCAGTGTGGAACCATTTTGTCTTAAAATTTGTTGAAGGTAGAAGAAAGGCAGAATGTAAGTACTGTCATCAACTATTTGATCATAAAGAAGGATACGGTACAGGTGTTCTTAATAAACACTATGAAAAAAAGCATGCTAAAAGTCACGGTTTACCACCACAACAAGCACAAATATTAGCTGATTCAGGCACACTCTCCACTTGGAGATATAAGCCTGAAGTAAATAAACATAAGTTAGCTGAATTTATTGTTCGAGCAGAACTTCCATTTTCTTTTACTGAATCAGATGCATTAGTTGATTATCTTAAATCTGTTTTTGCTCCTGATTATAAGAGAATTAGCAGACAAACTATAACTAGAGAAATTGAAGATTTATTTGTAAATAGAAAAAATATTTTGAAGGCACTTTTTACTAGTGATGCTAGAAAAATTTCTTTAACTTCCGATATATGGGAAGCTCTTAATCTTATTCATTATTTATGTGTTACTGCTCACTTTATTGATGAAAATTGGATTTTACAAAAACGTATTTTATCATTTTCTAAATTTTCTGAGAAACATTCTGCTACAAATGTAGCAAATTCAATTTTTCTTACTTGTAGAAATTATGGTATAGAAAATAAAATATTTTCTATTTCTTTTGATAATGCAAGTGAAAATACTGCTTCAATAAGACAATTGAAAACGATATTAGATCCAATTTTAAATGGTAAACTTTTTCATGTTAGATGTGTTTGCCATATATTGAATTTATGTGTACAAGATGGTCTAAAGCTCTTAGACAAATATATTTATAAAGTTAAAGAAATTATTTTACATATAAAACACAGTGGACCTAGGAGACAATCTTTTAAAGCTTATTGCCGACAATGTGGACTAAAAGAAAAACTGCTCCAAGCAGATGTGAAAATTCGTTGGAATTCAAGCTACTATATGATTAAAGATTGCCTTCCTTTTAAACAAGCAATTCAATTTTTACAATAAATGAATGTTCATCTCTTTATATTAGTGATGAAGAATGGAAATTATATGAAAATTTTTGTAGTTTTCTAGAAAAATTTGACACTGCCACAAAAGCACTTTCTGGTACGTATTATCCCACATGTAACTTAGTTTTTTATAATCTTAATGAAATTGCTCAAGTATTTGCTGCATATAGAGATGATGATAGTCTTGTAGAGGCTATACATGATATGGAAGAAAATTTTCGAAAATATTTTGAAAATATGCCTTTTTTATTTTACTTAGCTGCAATTATGGATCCTAGAATTAAAATAGATAATTTAAAACTTTTATTATCTAATTTTATTTTATGTTTAAATTATGAACAAGATGTAGATAAATTACTTTTAGAAATTAGATCTCTTTTAGAAGAAATGTACTCATTGTACAGAGATGAGTTATTTCCACCTTCTTCTTCTGAATTTAGGGCACCTACACCATCACAAACTTCTTCTAGTAGTCTAGGTAAAAGATTATCTAATTTTAAAAGTATACTTTCCTCTAATACTAGAAAGAAACACTCTTCAGGAGCAGGTTCATTTGATGAACTTAATTTATATTTGAACACAATGCCTGCTGAAATAAATGAAAATGATGAAGAGCCATGGGAAACATTTGATGTTTTGTCGTGGTGGAAAGAACAGAGAAAACAATTTCCTGTTCTTTCTACCATGGCCCGAGATATACTAACACCTCCGGCCTCTACAGTAGCGTCCGAGAGCGCGTTTTCTGCAGGTGGTAGAGTTTTGACACCCTGGAGGAGCAGGCTGACGCCGAAACACTTGGAGATGGCGGTTTGCTTAAAGGACTGGTTCGATGCAGAAAGACGCACACAAGGAAAAGCTATTCTGGATGAAGAATTTGAACAAGACGAGGATGACGAATAGAGAACCACCAGAGTTTTTTATATACATTGTATGAGATGAGCACCAGAGTTTTGTTATGTATACGAGATGAGTTTTATGTACATTGTATATGTGATGAGCAATGTATATGATTTTTTCATATTAATAAAATAATTTGCAATTTTGCCTTACAAAAAAACTTGTAATTAGTGAAAATCAATTCTATTTTTTTTTTATAATTTTAGAAAATTTTTTAAAATTTTTTCCTCTTTTTTCCCTATTTTTTCCTATTTTTTCCTATTTTTTCTTTTTAACTTTAAAATTTAAAATTTATTAATTAACGAATTAAAAAAAAAAAACAAATAGGCGAGACGGGTCTAACCCGTCTCGCCGAATCCGGTAACGAATGGGGTCAGGAGACCCGATTCGTTACCCGGGATTTGAACCCGTCCCGTTTAACCCGTGACGAGACGGGTCCAACCCGTCTCGTCCACGATTCGTTTGCCAGACGGGACGAATCAACCCGATTCGTCCCGTTGGCCACCCCTAGTCACTGATTCGCTGGGAATTCGTCCCACTAGCCGACCTTTATCTATTTGTTTGTTAGTGGTCTCCCAAAGACAATCAAAGAGCTGTGTCCGCGACTCGAGGATACCGAGGTCCTGGCTGCATCCTAACGTTGATGTGAATAATCTCCGCCAGCGCCCCCGGTGTTGATGGCTTCAACCAAACCTCCTCGTCTTTTCACTGCTTCCCTCTTCTCCTCGTGGAACAGGTGTAGATAGATAAATATAAAAAATAGGTCAATCAGAAAAGTAGTTTTAGATCTATTTATTTATTTATATTAGTTGAAATTTAATGGCTTAAAATAATATAAATAAATGCATATGAAAAATCTTTGGCACCAGACCGAAGAAGAACAAGAGAGATGAATTCAGCAGCAGCAGCAGCAGGAGGAGACAGGAAGCAGCCCCATGCTGTGTGCATCCCCTTCCCAGCGCAAGGCCACATCAACGCCATGCTGAATTTTGCCAAGCTCCTCCACTACCGTGGCTTCCACATTACTTTCGTCCACATGGACCACATCTTCAACCGAATCGTCGCCTCCGCCGGCCCTTCTTCCCTCGACGGCCTCCCCGGCTTCCGCTTCGAGTCTATCCCCGATGAGATGCCGACTTATGAGAACTTAGCCATCCGCGACAGACTCTCTGTTCCTTTCCGGCAGCTATTGGAGAAACTGAACAAGTCAGGAGGGCCGGAGGTTACCTGCATAGTCTCTGATCATGTCCTCACTTTCACAATTAAGATCGCGGCGGAATTGGGTATTCCTGTCCTCTCGTTCTGCTCCGTGAGCGCTTGCGGATTCTGGGCATTCTTCCACTATCAAGAGCTTGTTGACAGAGGAATCGTGCCACTCAAGAGTATGTAATTCGATCAATATCTTATTAATAGCTTACTGATTTTTCTTTTTAGTTGCCGACATCTTAAAAATAAATTAAGAAAAGAAATTAAAAGCAGTCTGAACGTAGGAGAGTGAATATGAAACTGTGGACAGTAACTTCTTTTTTTCCCCAAAAATTGAGAGCTTGAGGAAACAAGAGCTTGAGGAAACAGAGGGCCTCTCCTCTGTCCCCAGCGACACCCAAAAGCTGCCCCCTCTACTCCATAAAATCCAAACTTCTTTCTTTTTTGTATTTTCTTTTTCCTTTTCCCTTTTCTTCTTCTCCTTTTTCTTTACCATAGGGGACCGAATCCGGCCATGTGGGGCCAGATCCGACCTCGGACGAGGGGGTTGGGCTGGATCCGGCCGAGGGGAGGCCAGATCCAACCATTCTCGATCTTCTGCCGGAGATGATGAATTTCTACATCATGAGGCCCGACGGGGGTCTCGGCGGTGACCACGGGGGTGGCGATGGCCAATAGCTCGGTCATGGTGGCAATCTCGGACTCGATGGGGTTGATTGCGAAGAGGATCGCGCTTGGGCAGAGACAACTTCACCGCTACCCCGCGATTTCCTGGTGGCGTTGTCTTCTTGGGGTTGGAATTTGCGGAGCTTAGGAAGCCGTGGTCATTTGGTTTGATTGCTTCGCCGGCGACAATTGTTATATTATTTCCAGAAGCAGACCTTCATCAAGATTGTCATGTTTATGAGTTGCATATGTTGATGAAATTGATTTGCTGCAAACTGATGTTGAGTCAAAGAGGATCAGGTTCTCACCACCAAACTTGGGAGAACAGTGCTTGAATTGAGACGGCTTGGCCGGCTTGTTAGTTGTTGCTGTGCCAGAATTGCTGCAAACTGAATTGAGACGCTGGCGGTGGCCGTGACCAGGGTGATGGGGCCTAGCGGCGCTGGCAAGTTGACTTTTTCGTGAAGGACGGGTGGGAGCCTCAAGGGAGGATATCCCGGGAGCTTGAAGGCGAGGGTATCACTTGACAGGGCTGAGATGGTTGAGCCCAGACCTTTTTTTTTCGGGTTGGGGGGTGAAGGTTAAAGTTTCAGAGTATCTCAGGTCACCGCGCTTTATTACAGATAAATCTACGTGGTGGCTATTCAGTCTCTAGACTAAAAGTGAACATTGATGTTCATATGTAGGGGTAACTTTCTCGAGAGAATTTATCTGCACTTAATTTGTAAGAGAGTTTGTGAGAGAGATGGAGCAAAACAAATATCTTAACGTGAAAAACTCAATGAGAGGGAAAACCACAGCGTAAAGAGAAAGATTTCATGAATGCAAAGAGATTACAATGGGTTCTTAGCACTCTATTACATATTCAATTTTATAGGGCTCAATCCCTTGTAAAAGAGGAGGGATCGATTTTTATAATTAAGAGATAGCGAGTCGAGTTGTGGCCTTTAAGATTTTCGCTTCGAATCTGCTCACGATCGTCACTGCATGTAATGCCTCGTGATGCGTAATAGTCGGGGTCGTGCTAGCTGGCGAGGATTCAAGTTCATATCTGTATCCATAGCCCAACGTGCCTAGTGGTTTGTAACCGCTCTGGCGGCCAAGTGATCAGATGAGATCTGCTGGAGGAAACTGACCAAGTGATCAAATCGATAGTGTTAGATATATCTGAATTGGTTAAAGGTTGATAAGAGAGAGTTTCCTCATTCCTATAAATGTTGACCAAAATTGACTTATTTGTATTTCTAACCTATCGATAGACTGGGCAAAAGATTTTTGAGACTCATGCAAGATTTTTATACTCTTTTCTATCTCAGATTTTTCTTCAAATGGTTGTTCTAGAAAAGGAGTATATGAATCTTGGTTTTGAAAAAAATTGTAAAGATTGTGAGTCCAACAAGTTTTGAGATTGTTGCTCGACTCACGCAAGAGTTCTATATTCGTGTCCAAGGCTGATGATTGGTCATTTTGAAGAGGTGAGACTGAGTATGAATCTTGGAAATGTTATGAAATTGGGGAGGCCAACATTTCCTGAAATTTTCATTCGGCCTCATGCATGACTTTTGTACTCTTTTCTAACTTAGATTTTTCTTCTAAGGGTTGTTCTAGAAAATGAGTATAGAAAGTAAAATCGGGGAATAAATATTGTGAAAATTATAGAGATTGTGGAAATTGTGGACAAGGAGGTTGAAAATTAGACCTAGGGGAGATGACTCCCCGTCGACTCTGTGAAGAGTTAAAATTATTTTTGAAATGTTGGTCATCGGATAAGCGGTTTGGGTTATATTGAGTCGAATACATCCAATCTGGCTTATCTGGTTTGTCCTTCTTATGTAAAGCCGGGTTGGATCTATTCGAGTCAAATACAGTCAAGTGTGAAGTATGGATTCATATTAAGATTGGAAGAATTGTTGAATTTCATTTCACAAACAATCACAAAGAAAAAGAAAAAGCAAACAAACAAACAAAAGGAAAGAAAAAATCAAAATCAAGCCTATGCTAAGGTTGACCTAGACCTAAATGACTCCTAACTGGTCGATTACCCAGGGAAAGTTGTTGTATGAACCCGACTACGAGCTAATCGGCCAGGTAGGAGCAAAATATGGTGGAAGGTATCCGTGCGTAAGCAATGAGCCTTAATTATGCCAAACTACGGTATCTTCAAGGCTTAACCTTTTGATTCTTAAACTTAGACACCGATTTCACAAGAGTATGATTCTCACAAGTTTCACCCTCGGTCAATCTCTTAATGAGTCCGAGATATCCTAGGGGCTAACGTCTATAAATTTTTATTTTAGGCTTGGGTTGTAAGCGGGGAGGTGGTTTTTGGGCTAAGGGTAATGACTTTCCCACCTTATCCTGTATTGGGTTATGCCCTTAAGTCCGATTCGTGCAAGTGTGTAATATAGACAAGAATAACACAAAGCGAGTAAATCATCCACGTGTTTGTCCTATGTTATATGCAATGCCATATGTACGCCTCAGTTCAGATCACAACAACAAAACAAAATACAATATATTAGAATTGAAATAGACACGCGCCAAATGCAAATGTCTAAACCGTTTATAAGCGTTCAAATACCGTATTTTAGTTATTTAGTTTATTGCAGTATTTCGGCAATCAAAGTATGAAAATTACAGTACAAGTCCACTAGCTATTACAATATGCACATCCCAGCAAAACAAGAAACAAATATGATACAAATAGTCGCGGAACCGCGGCTTTTGTCGCGTTTGCGCGACTTTTCTGTGGAAGCAGGGTCCCTGCTTTCAAGAGCAGGGAGCTACAATGCTAATGGATGTTCTGCAATATTAAGTTTCTTTAAAAATTGACCTGCACACCAAAACAGAAAAGAAAATGTTAACAAAAATGTGAGTTTAAACTATTCCTATCCTGACAACGGCGCCATTTTTTTGATCGGGCGGAACCAGCACTTGAAAACGTGTATTTTTAAATGAGTGTAAAAGTGTGCTAATGTTCCCTCGATACTTCCGTTATAGCATTGGCTCAACAGATCGAATCCACAGGGACGAGAGGCGATAGAAGCATTAACGGTTCGTCACGTGATATGTTAACAAGTTCTTTGTTAAATAATGAGAAAAAGGAAAGAAAAGAAATCTGAAAGTGATAGGTGGAGAAGGTGACGAAATCGGTGAAGTGAAAATAAATGAGGAGTGGTTGTGAATCGGTAAAACAAAACAAGAAAATAGAAATGAAGAAAATAAAAATGAAATGGAAAGTGAAGTGATTTAGAAAGTGAGTTTAAAAACAAAATAGAAAAGAAGATGAAACTTGTTGTAAAGAAGATGAAAACAAAGATGAACTAAGAAGATGATGAAAACAACGATAGAAAAATGATTAAAAGATTTAGAAAATTATTTTTAAAACTAAGTAAAAAAAGAAAGAAGAAAACGATGAAAGAAAACTCATAGTTACTAACTACTAATTGCTCCACTAACAATACTAACCTCTTATTGATAGTTGCTTCACATGGATCCTTGGCCATCACTAGTCCTTGGCTTCTTCAAGAGCTTTTCAAAGCATGGTTCATGAGATCATTCTTCACATCCACACTCAACCAACCATTGTTTTAAATATCGGCCGATATATCAGTATATCGGCCGATATACCGGTATTATTCAAAATGATACGATAAGTGCAAAAATTTACCGGATATCGTTTTGGACCGATATGAGCCGATATGAGCCGCGTGGCCAATATATCGGCCGATATCCGAGATGAAATATCTGATATGTCGACTGATATAGTTACTTATTTGGATAATTATTATTATTTTTTGCTTGAGAGATCGTTTTATTTTATTTTATGTTCATTATGGTATTGCAATGATGTTTTTATATGATGTTTGGATAATAACATATTTCTTTTAATAATGTCTTATATGTATTGACTATTGATATATCAACCGGTATTTAGTACCATATCGCGATATATCACCCTGTATTCGATATCCGGTATATAATTTTGCCGACCGGTATATCTCCGATATCTGATATTTAAAACACTACAAACAACAAATGCAAGTTACAATTAATCCATCAACACTACAATAGAGTAAGCATGAAATAAAGTATACATTGCATGTTTGTTTGTTAATGAGTTAGATGTTAGAATTCATCATCATGAACTATCAATGGCTTTTGCAAGAGCAAGGCCTAGCAGATGCTATTAGATTCATATGGATTATCAAGTAAGTGGTTAGCTAGTTAGTGGTTAGTAGTCAGATTGCCATGAAAAGAAACTAGCTAAGTATCATGTAGAAGATGGAGAAGATTATAATAGAGAAGAAAAGAGACACCTTTACTTAGATTGTCACTCTCTATTACATCAATATCTCTCTCCCTCCAGAATCAACTCAGCCCTAATACATGAATCTAAAACAAAATAAAAATACAAAAGAAAGAAGAAAAAAAGACTACACTACTCTACACTAATGGAGAAGAAACCTAGCTATTGCTCTCGGAACCCCCAGCTCTGATCCTCTGTAGGGCTTTTTATAGGCAAAAGAATCCTCTAGAAGATGAGACGAGGCCACGCGTCAAAATTTGAAGCGTGGCTTGCCAGAATGGCCGCGAAAACGCGGCAATTAACACGGCAAATTGCCGCGTTTTTGCGGCCATAACTTCCTGCGCGGCCATACCAGGAAGTTAAGTCCCTGGTTATGGCGAGCGGTTTCGTCGAGCTTCTGGGACCTTCCAGGTACTCTTGGATTCGAGTATTTGGATCGAATTCTCATCAGATTCACACCACTGTCTAGATTCGATGTATCTTCTAGAAACTCTCTACCTTGGGCTCCAAGAAATCCTGATTTAATTACCAGAAAATGGATTTAATTAAGCTCTTATTACCCTTTTGCTCTTCTACCCTTGATTATCTGCAAAAGAGACTCAAACACGGGTGAGAAGTGTTATTTTTATCATAAATCGATAGGAAAATGCGATATAAAAATACAGTTTTGTAGACTAATCATATGGCCTCTACGGCGTGGTACAGCCCATACTGGAGCAACGGTTCCTTTAACTCTCTGAGGACGAAGCCGACCATCCTCGCCCACCAGGTGGTCTTCGACGAATGCACCCATCCTGGCCCTCGAAAGTCAAACTTTAGGGAATCCCCCCTTCACCTCCATAAACCTGCTCAAGAAGGTTCCAACTTGTTTAGGAGTTTCGCTTGTCGAGAACTCCTGCTTCATTGAGTCTGTGAGCAGTTCAAGAATCTTCCTACTATGGCTGACGGGAAAAGCTGCACTGTTGGAGATCCTTCAATGGAGACACCCGCCTGTGTCTTGACCAAATACCAATCCATGTACCGGCGAAGAGATATGGACTGCAGGCACGACAACGGAAACATCCACTCTATGTTGGAGAGAAAGAAGCGTTGGTTTCTGATCTGACAAAGCCACTTGTAGTTTTCGTCGTACATATTCTCCGCGTCCTCCTTCAAAGCATCCCTGAAGAGGAACTTTGGCTTCCTGACTAGTCGTCGGCTATCGGATTCGAAGTTCCCGTCCGAGATGGGCTCCTTTAGAGTCAATGCAGAACCCTTGGTCAGGCGAGCTTGTCGTTCCTCATTTGTCCCTGTGAATGCGGGCGTCGTCTTCCAAAGGCTGAAGATGACGTTGGGGTCTGGTCCACCAATGTGCCCGAAGTGTTGTCGCTTTGACAGAGGATTTAGGGAGTACCTCACTGTAAAGAAGAAAAGTACAAAGTTAAGATTTTGGCGCAGTAAAAAACATACCAAGCGTTGAGGCTCAGACGCTGGTCTCAACACATGAGTCCGCGTCCAAAGAGTTGAAACGCGAGGCTCAAGTGAAATCCGCGCATGAGGTTCAAACTTGAAAACTTAGAATTTCTCTAAGTGTTGAAACTCAAACACAAGTCTCAAGTTCATGAGACTCGCGTCTAAAGTTACAAAACACAAAGCTCATCAGACCCGTTTTCGGTCCATGAACGCAAGAGTCGCGTTGACAAAACAAAACACGAGTTTTATCAGACCCATGTTCTATTCATCAACGCGAGAGTTACATTCACAAACCAAACGTGAACCTGTGAGCTCCGCGTTGATTGTTCAACTTCAAAAGAAGTCCAAGGGTCAAGGCCCTTCGAGTTCAACAATGGCTAAAGCTATTTTACATGAGATAGAGGCTTCCTGAGGAGAAGCATCGCCCATTGGGGCTGAGGCAGCGACGACGCTGGATGAAGAAGCGATTTGCTTTCCTTTCGGGGCCATTATCACAGTTAAGATCTTTGAAAAGATTGAAAAAAGTTTGAAGCTTTTGTGAGTTCTGAGAAGCTTTGAAAAGCTTTTAAAACTCAAATGCGAGTTTAGATGAAGAAGAGTCAGTCAAATGAGTGAATGTTGAAAAGACTCCTGGTCTTTTATAGGCCTTTTCAACAGCCGAGATATGCGGCGCAAATCTCGAGCTCAGATTGAGCTGACCCGTGGCACTTGGGAGACCTGCATTGTAGACGACGCCTGTGTCTGAAACTGTCCAACGCGACCCTCGCGTTTTGACCATGACATCAAACGAGACTCGCGTCTTCATCAACGAAAGTCGCATCCAACGCGACAGTCGCGTCTAAATGAGAGCCGCATTCTCTCTCTAACACAAAGAATATGTCTTTCATTTTTTCAATATTTCAACAATACACTAGCAAAGGAGATCAATAATTCAATCGGTTCAACAGTACATTGACAACCAAATCAAAGCTCGAAAAAGTTCTAGACTGCATTTTTAGATACTTACGCCAATCTTCCCTGAGGCTTCAATCAGTTCAATAGTACACACACGAAGATCAGAATCCAGAGAAGATCAAACTCAGAGCATTTCAGGTGATTGCCAGTTCAATTGTAGAAGCCCAAGTCAACATGGAGTTCAAAGTATTTTGAAATCATTTCCAGTCAACCATGAGGTTTCAAAATTTTTAGAGGGGGTTTTGTAGACTGTCTAAAGTCACTACAGACAAAGCCGCAAATGCTGACCTCAAGCCAACGCGACGGTCGCGTTTCAACCCTAATTGCAACTTGGCATTACATCAACGCGAAGGTCGCGCTCATCATTAAACGTGACACTCACGTTGCTCCTTCAAACGCGGACCTTAACCAAGGTCTCGTTTCAACTTCAAATGCAGGATTGGTCAGCTCCGCGTTCCAACACAAACGTGACCATGTGAGCTCCGCATTCAGTGCAACTGCGTGGTCCACATTTTGTTCATCAAAGCGAGACCCGCGTCTGCTGAACTGACAGCTAGTTAACTGGGTCATTTAACACATATTTTCTCCACATAATGAAAAATTAATCCCCATTATGGAGAGATTCAAGGGGTCAGTTACACCCTAGAAATTCTCTATAAATAACTGTGAGAAGGGGGTCAGAAAAAGAGAGTTTGGTTCAGCTTCTTGGAGCATTCTTGGCCTTATAGAGTTCAAGAGAACAAAAAAGTTTACTCTTTCTAACTTGCTGAGTTCAAGTTTTAATCTCTTTGAGATTTTTCAGTCATTGACTGAAGTTGTACACTTCACCAGCAACAAGAAGAAAGTCTGAAGATCAAGTTTCGGCTCGTCAATAGAGAAGAAGACTCACTCTCCATCGCTACACGAAAGAATCCGACATTAAACAAAAAGGAGATCCATTCAAAACTCTCTCTTCTTCTGTAATCAGATTACATCCGTTATATTTTTTTCATCCAATCAAAGTAATTTTACATCAAAATTTTTCGTTCCCACAATCCCGATGAAGATCAAAACCTGACCACTACAGTAATAATTATGAGAATTTTAATAGATAATTTAATATTTATTAAAATCATGATTGATTTAAATAAAATGATAACAAAATGTAGTAGTTAGATTTTGATCTACATCAGGATCATGACACGTGTCTCATGTCATCAGGATTGCCCGAAACAAACAAGATATGCCGGCAAAGCACTATCCCGTGCACCTCTTCACTCGTTCCCGAGGTTACTCCACCTTCAGATAACACCTCCGCTCTCTGAACTCCCATGCTCTCAGCCGCCCCAAGGTCAAGCTCCTCTCGCCTCAAGCAAGACAGCTAGCGACCAACCCCATTGATTTTCGTCTTTAATTCAGCAAGCATGACTCCCTCGATTTATAGAGTCAGTAACGCCACCAGATCTTCCCACGTTTTGAACATTGCAATAGCCCTGCTTAAGCGTGGACGGTTATAGATGGCAGCGAAAATTGTTCTCAATAATCAGTGATATAATTCGAGCAGCAAAGGGGGAGAGAATTTTAGTGTTTATATATGCATGCTTTATGTTTTGCATATATGTTTGCTTGCTTGCTTGCTTTAGAGTGAGAGAAATTTAGGGGGTGAGAAATTTAAAGATTTATTGAATATCTTATTATTTATTTACTATTTATAAGTTGAGGGGATCTTTCACAAAGTTTTTCACTAATCCATGCATATATAACTCTATGAGTTTTGTCATCATCAAGAAAGTTGAGATTGTTGGCTCAAAGATCTATCACTCTAATTTTAATGATGATTAACTCATGTTGTTATAGTACTAATGATCTCGTATTTATTTAAGTTTAAGATATTATTCAAGATCTTAGTTGGTGTTTAACTTCTTCAAAAGACTCAAAGTCAAGTTTGAAGCTAACACGTGTTGAATTAAGATCTCAAGTGCAAAGAACACATCAAGAACTCAAGAAGGAGTATACCTCAAAGGAATCAAGTTTTTGATTGAGTTAAATGGAGAAGATCATATAGAGAAGAAGATCCTAGTTTGTAAGAATGTCTTGATTTGTGTAAAGTATAGATTAGACTTGATTGCTCAAGTTCACACGCACAAAAGTTTGATATTGATTTTCAAGAATAATAGTTTTGACTTTTAAGTTTCGGTTTAACGAGATTAGTTTATGTTTTTTTAGTTCTCAAAAACAAGTTCATATTGTTTTATATGTGTATTGGATTATAGTCATATGCATTGATGCTTCAAAAGAGTTTGAGAAACTTATTTTTGTATTTATACAAGTTTTGAAAAAAAACTTATTTTTCAATTTAAAGTTTAGTTTTGGAAAAATAATTTTTAAATATAGGTAATATTTTCAAAATTATATTTATCATCTCAAAAAAGAAGTTCATATGTTTGTAATATGTGTTGATTTTTGATCACACATATTTATGTTCATATGTACTTATAAGAACTTATTTTGTGGATTTTATAGAATTTAATAGGGATTTAAAAAGATTTTTAAAAATACAAAAATTGTGTCTTCAGGGCCTGGTCGGTCGACCGGGCATGTACATCCTGTGCACGCTGCCTAGGCCCTGTGGCCGATCGACCTAGCAGTCGACCGACTATTTGAGCCAGAAAATTGGCCTTCTGGCCGGTCTACCGCGTGGTTGGCTGCCAGACTAAGTCCATTTTCTGGAGTCTGTGCTTAGGGCAATGGTCGACCGCTAGCAATGACTATATTTTAAATAGCAGTGGCCGGTCGACTGCCCGGTCGATTGCCAGTGTACCCAGATTGGGTAATGGCTATTTTTAAAATATTTGACTGTTTTGTGTTTTTTCAAACGGGTATATTTCACTTTATTAGTGTCTTATCATTTGTTTTAAGTCCAAATTAAATCCCTTATCATCTCTACTCTATTCCTATAAATAGGGCTCATTGTAGAAAGTTTTTAACAAGTTTTTGAAAAGATTTTTGAAAGATTTTTGAAAGAGAAAATTTGTAAAGTTTTGAAAACAAATCAAGAAAACAAGTTTTTGGGAAACTCAAGTTTTGAGCTTCAAATTTATATATCTTCATAGATATTTTTCTCAAGTGTTTTTTTAAGAGTTTCATTTCAAAATTCTTAGTTTTCTCACAAACTTGAGCTATCATTTTTATCTATTCTTTTTAGGATCCTTGTTATTATGAGATTTGTCATTTGTGATCTTTGTGATCACTAAGTGGTGTAATCTTCAATTTTGCTTTATGCTATCCGTTTGTGTATGTGTATTTGCTGTGTGCATTCCTCTTGTGTAGAGTACCATTGGCAATGTGCCCTCTTCTTGTGTAGAGTATTGAAGATTGTATCTTGTGTGGAGTTCCTTTGTGGAGATAGTGAAAATCCTTCACGTTGTGAAGGCAAGATCGTCGAGCAAGTGGCTCGAACCTCGAAACAAACCTCTCGTGTTTATGTTTCTCTATCTTTCTCAACTCAACTCTACTCTTGTATATATCTTGCATTGTTATTATTGTCATTCATTATGGGCTTACACTTGCTTTGATCCAAAAGCTATTAAAGCACCTCAACTCTTATAGAGGAGGAATCTTGAGGAGAAGTTTTAGAGCCTTCACCGGTAATTCGTCTTCACTCTTTGGCATCTATTTGTGTGTTAATTTTTATTAACCTAAGTTTTTAAATTCGGCATTTGATTAGCGCATCACCTAGTCACCTCTAGGTGACTTTTCACGCGACATGTGTCCCACCTCATCAGGACCGCCCGAAATGGACAACAAGACATGCCAGAAGAGCATCGTCCTGGGCACCATTTCAGTCATTCTCGAGGCCACTCCTCCTTCCGAGAACACCTCCACCCTGAGAACTCCCATGATCCCAGCCGCCTCAAGGTCAAGGTCCCCCCCCCCCCCCCCGAGCAAGAGAGATACAATGACCGACTCCATTGATTTTCACTTTCAATTAAGCGACTCTCTTAATTCACGGAGTCAGTTACGCTGCCAGATCATCCCACGTTTTAAATGTTGTAACAACCTCTGCTCCAGCCGGACAGTTGCAGATGGCAGCAAAAATTGCATTCAATAATCAAGGACATAATCTAAGCAGTTATGGAGAAATCCCAACGTGCAAATCTTGCAGTTATGGGGATTCATAATATTCGCACATTCGGTTACGACGTGCAAGGTATTTATACACTTAGACCTCTATCAAGCAAAAAGGAACCCGAGGTTGTAAACATAGGATAGCTCTACTCAGTTAACTGTAACTTCTTGAAAATCGGGAATTCTTTCTCTCCTCCCCATGATTTTTTCCAAATAGGGTTATGTAAAAATTCTGTTTCTTTGCTTGTTCTATGTGGCGAATCTCTGCGTTATCTTTATTCCCCATGCTGCGAAATCGACCGCTCGATCAATCGCGTCAGAAATCTCCACCACCAGAAAATCAATAATTATTATTACTAATTTGACAAGAAGGACCTTACTCCAAGCATCAACTCAGGTTGCAAGAGATTGTGATTTGTTTGGAGATGAGGATCTTAATTCTTTCTTTAGAAGTAAAGATTTACCAATTAGGACACATCATAAACCATTTCGCTCCTCAAATTGTTTGATGGACTAATAAACATGTTCTCCAACAAATATATCACCAAGAAATACTTCATAGCTTTCTTGTTTTGTACAATTATGACGATACTTTGAGTATTTCAAAAAAGAAAATTTTACTTTATTTTATTGTGCTTAATTATTTTTTTTCTTTTTAGAAAGAAGATGGAGGTCACCTCCAACTTATACACACGCATTCATCACTAATTATCCAAATTAAATTCTCCTTTCGATAACTGCGGGGATCGAATTTTTAATCTTCCCCTCAAGAGGGGATATTACCGGTGTGCTAACCCGCCGGTTTTTATTGTGTTTATATCATGACTAAAACCTAAGCATTGAAGCAAATGTAAGTGAAAATTTTAGTTCTACCTATTGAAGATGCTTTTTCTTACCTTATTCATAACATTCTTGGTAATCACTCGTGCTGCAATTTATAATGCATTGATTAGTACTCTGCTCATGATTTCAAAATTGCAAAATACGAACTTTCAAGCTTTCTATATTTACACCTTTTATTTATTCATATAATTAACACTTTTAGCTTTGTTTTCCTTTCATGTGTGTGTATTAAAGTGCAAACCTATTGTGTTAGCCTTACATGACTTAAAACCTAATTGAGCACATGGAAAATCCTTGATCCCTCATAATATTTTGCCCAAACTTTATTTTGTTATGTTTGTGTCCTTGCTTGGCATTCAGGTGAAGATGACCTTAGCAATGGATTTCTTGACACTCTCATCGATTGGATACCCGGGATGAAGAACATTCGCCTCAGAGATTTTCCAAGTTTCATTCGGACGACAAACCCTAATGACATCCTATTTAACTTTACCAAAGATGAGGCACAGGATTCTTTGGAAGCCACTGCTATACTTGTACACACATTTGAAGATTTGGAAGGCCCAGTTCTTGATGCAATGTCAGCTATACTCCCTCCAGTTTATTCTATAGGCCCTCTAAGCTTAATGTGTCAGCAATTGCTCGATGAGTCACTAAAAGCCATCGGGTCTAGCTTGTGGAAAGATGATTCCACTTGCTTTGAATGGTTGGAAAAAAGAGTGCCCGGATCAGTCATTTATGTTAATTTTGGAAGTGTAGCAATGATCACTAGGCAACAATTGGTCGAGTTTGCATGGGGTTAGCTAATAGCGGGCATGACTTCCTCTGGGTGATCAGGTCTGACATTGTGAGTGGCGATTCAGCTACTCTACCGGAAGATTTTTTGTCTGAGGTCAGTGAAAGGGGCTTACTAATAAGTTGGTGCCCGCAGGAGAAGGTGCTGAAACATCCATCAATTGGAGGGTTCTTGACACACTGCGGATGGAACTCTATGATGGAGAGTATAAGCTTGGGAGTTCCGCTGATCTGTTGGCCTTGGTTCGCAGATCAACAAACAAATTGCAAATATGCATGTAATGAGTGGGGAATTGGGCTGGAGATTAGTAATGATGTAAAAAGGGAGGAGGTGGAGCGAGTAATCAAAGAGCTTTTGAGGAGAGAGAGAAGGGAGTAGAGATGAGAAGGATGGCACAAAAGTGGAAGGAGAGAGCATTGAGTGCAACAGAATCAGATGGAAAGTCTTTCCTAAGTTTCGAGAGGGTGATTGAGGAGGTTCTTCTATGAAGACAGTAATGCATGTGATATTGTAAGACAGTAATGCATGAGATTGTAAACCTTGATTTCTAAATAAATACCTACCACATGTCCAGACTTTTTAATTCTATTTTTATTTTACTCTTGACATTCTTATTTCCTTTTTCCCTTTTTCTTCTTCTTTTTGGGTTAGTTTTGTGTGTGTGTGTGTGTGTGTGTGTGTGTGTGTGTGTGTGGGGGGGGGGGGGGGGGGGGGGGGGGGGTTGGGGGGGGGGGGGCGTTGGTTGAAATTTTATTTTGGAACTAAAAAATTATTTTTATTTATTTATCTATCTATTATTTCTTACCATTCTTTGGTTAAGTCTAGCAACTAGTTGTTTATGGTCTTATTATGGTTACTTATGGTCTTTGTTGTGGTTTTGCTTGTAGCACCATGTTCCTCGAATACGTACTTAGTCACTACTTACATATGTGTTCTGATTTTTCGATCGTATTTTTTGATTTTCTCTCCGTATTTATTTTTGTTTTGTGTTCTATTATGTAATTGTTTGCATTGGATCCGGATTCTTGGACTCAGATTCAGCTCGAGTCTGAACTGGGGATCCGCTCCCAGTGTAATGCTCGATTTGATCTTTTCGCTAGTCAAATTTGGCTGATTTCAGTTTCAAATACCGTTTTTCAATATTTTAGATTTATCATAATTTTCTGAAATTTTTTGATTTATTCTGCAAAATCTTCAAAATCGGTATTAACTGGTATCACTGGTCGATTCTCAGATTTTTTTTTAATTTACAAATAGAGTTGAATTTCTAGAATCTGCTTTCATATTAATAATTAAGATCACATTTTTCTACTTTATTGCATTTTTGGAGATTTTCCTAAATTTATTAAAACTCGACCGGAATTGGTGTTAGCCGGTATCACTAGTTGATTCTACAATTTTTAATTTAAAATCCAGATTGAATTTCTGAAAACAGATTTCATATTGTTTCTCAGCGATATTTTCTACCTCTGAAAATTTTTGGAGATTTTTCTGAATTAGTCGATATTTTTTGAATAATACATAATATAATTATTATCAGATCTTTTCTTTTTCTTTTTTCCTTTCCTTTTCTTTCTAGGTTTTCCTCCAACCCACCTGGCACCCACATGGGCCACCTCCCATCTATCCCCTTCAACTAGGGGTGCCATTGGATCGGATACGGATCGGATATTACCTCTACCATATCCATATCCGCACCCAACCTTCGGATACGGATACGAATATGGATATTGGCGGATGTGAAAAAATGATATCCGTATCCGCCAAAATCGGATATCAGATATAAATCGGATATTAGCGGATCGGATGCGGATACTAATCGGATATGTCAAAAATGGATATGGTTAAAGATAAATTAAACAGAAATACTTATATTACTTTTTATCTCATCTACTACAATATTAAATGTGATACATACTATGATATTATTGTGTACATATCAATACATTCATCGTATTCATTGTCATTTGACTTCTATAACAATAGATTACTCGTCCTCCGGTGCTAAATGCCGATTCAGATGACATGGTTGATGTCGAAATACTCAAAATATCATGTGATGCTCTTGCAAGAATCGAATACTTTTCACTATTACTTTTTCACTAACTCAAAATATCAAAATTTAATACCTTATTCCATTGAAGAATAGTCTTCTCCATACCGACATCATTATGAAACACGCAACATTCGGATATCGGATCGGATACGAATAAGATATTACTTTTACCATATCCGTATCCGCACCTACCTTTCGGATACGGATACGGATACGGATATTGACGGATGTGAAAAAATGATATCCGTATCCGGATTGGAGGCGGATTCGGATGCGGATATCCGCGGATAATCCGTATCCGGTGGCACCCCTACCTTCAACTCTCATCACTCTCTTTCTTTTCTTTTCTTTTCCTTCTCTTCTTTATTTTTCTTTTTCCTTCTCCCCCTTGCCAGCGAACAGAGCTTCTTCCCCTCTCCCTTAAAATTCTCTCTCCCCCATCTACAATCCCTCTCTCTCTCCAATCTCTTTTTCCTCCACCTTCTTTCTCCTTCAGTCTCCAATCCACCTTCTCTCACTCTATCTCTCTCATCTCCTCCAACAGCCAAGCGGCCGCCGCCGCCTCCATCAAGCTCCTCTGGTGGCCGACGACGACCCCAGGCGGCAGCGACAACCATCTCCACCACCTCACCCCCAAGCAACCCCCATCTCCTCCATCATTCTACCTCCTTCCCAACATCATCATCTTCAACTTCATCAGCAACACCTCCACCATCACTATCTCCCTTCCTCCTCCTTCATCTCCTCTACCTCCTCTCCAATTTCCCACCACCATAGCCACCTCCTCAACTCCTCCCCTACAACCACCACCTACCACCACCATTCCCACCATCCTCCACTATCAAACACCCCCCAAATCCACCTTCTCCCCACTCCTTCTTGATAGGCCCTCCTCCTTGCCGGCTGCGCGCTGCTGGCGCTCCCACCCACGGTCGACTAGCCGTGCCACAGACTTGGACCCATGGCACCTGGCCGTGGCCTGTTCTCTCCTCTCTCCCACTTTAACTTTCTCTCTCTTATTCTCTCTCTTTTTTCTCTCTCTCTCTCCTCCCTCACCCTCTCTCTGTTGTGGGCCGCAGGCGGCCGACGGCTGGCTGGGCACCCTCTCCTCGCCCTCTTCTCTCTCCTGAACCCTTTCTCTCTCA
Source organism: Agave tequilana (assembly GCA_038442645.1). NCBI lineage: Eukaryota > Viridiplantae > Streptophyta > Magnoliopsida > Asparagales > Asparagaceae > Agave > Agave tequilana. Next base: position 41,428 of record JAVJIF010023879.1, read on the forward strand.
CCTGAAACTTTCTCTCTTTTTCTCTAACACTACTGGTATGGTGGGTATTGCCCGTGCCCGTGCACGTGTATTTGGAGTTCGGGGATTTCATGATATTTTCTGATATTTTGGCGAATGCTCGCTTTTGGGTTTTCCCGCTTTGACGGGTGATTTGTATTATGTGTAATACGTATTTGTGTTGGTGGAATTTTAACTGTATCTTGGACATGTGTATTTGTACCAGTGTTGTATATTATATCAGTGTAGGTGTGTGCATGTATACTATGTACACGTGAAATTGGCCGCGTTTCCACAGCCATGGTGTGGCCAGGTGGCCACACCTGGTTGGAGGAGCTCCCTCGCTTAGTGATTTCCCTTTATCTCCTGCTGATTTTCCCGTTTCCGCTCTAGGATTTGACGAAACGACCTTAGATCTTGGGCTTTAACTAATAGATTGTAGGGATTTGTTCTAACTGGTTTTCAACCGATCTGTTTTTGCCCTGATCTGCCCTGATTTTCTGAGTTCGAATTAATTCTAAATTAAATCAGAATTTTGATGGGCTTTTGGGCTCGTTTCTCTTTCCTTTCTTTTAGAAATGGGCCTGCCTATAAATTAGACAAAAATTAGGATTAAAAGACAGAGTTTATTATATAATAAGTATGAGAATATGATAATAATTATGCAATATCAGCGACTGTTCAACCACCTCTCCTAACATCTTGGAGTCTTGGTGCGTACCTACATTAAACAAAAAGTCTGTTGATTTTGGTACTCAAACTTTCTTGGGCCCAGAGTCTTAGTTTTCCAAGCCCAAACATGATCATTTGAAGTATTTATGCGATCATAACAAAACTTGACCAAGTGACCTTTTCGGTCACAATAGGTACATGTGTACGCCTTTCCATAAAGAAATACATGATGTGAATGTGCATGATGAGCACGTGAAATATGAGCATATTTAGTGTATGTGACATGATGAGCATGTGAATCATGGTGTACATGTTGTGCTTGTGATTGTGGTGGAGTGTGAGCATGATGGTGTGTGTGAAACGTGATGTTTTCTTAGAGTTTGCCTCTTTGGAAACATAGCCGTTAATCTAGCCTTGTTAAATTCACACTTTTTCAAAACATTTCTTAAAGTATCAATTTTATTTTTCAAAGTGAAAATCTCATTTTCATCAATAACAGGAAACATAGCCTTATAAGAAACTTTGTGCGCATCAAAATTCTTTTGTGTGTTTTGGAGTGTGGAAGATAAAGCCTCTTATCTTTGAATAGTACAACTATTTGATTTTGAAAAAGTTCATTTTGTTTTCATTTTCAAATATTTTTTTTGAAAAAATCATAGTTGTTAGACAACTCTTCAAAAGCTTCAACCAATGCCTCCATAGAAAGTTCACATTCATCAAGATAAAATTCGAATGTTATCTTGGATGTGTTCTCATTTGCCACGAAACACACATGAGTCGTGTCAACCTCCTCTTCGGATTCACTCTTTAAATCTCATGTTGCCTTTAAAACTTTCTTCTTATATGGCTTCTTAAGGTTGTGGGCTTTGCTTTATTCTCCTGGCAATCGACAATGACATGTTCGGGTTTCTGACAATTGTAGCAACAATCTTCTTGTCCTCCTTGCCTTGCCATCTTCTCCGGTTGTTGAATTTAGCCTTCTTGTACATCCTCTTTATATTCTTAACTAGGAGGGAAAGATCTTCATCTTCTTCTTCATCATCTTCGTCGAAAATGGTAGGAGTGGACTTGAAGGTTAGCATTTTCTTCTTTTGTAGTACTTCTTTCTCTTGCTTTCCTCTCCATCTCATGGGTCTTGAGATTACTAATAAGATCAATGAGCTCCATCTCTTCTTTATCATTTAGCTCCTTCAAAGTTGTAGCTTTCACTTCCCATGATGGTGGAAGAGCTCGGATGACTTTCCTCACTTTTTGGTCATTGTAAATTTCATCACCTAAGGAAGCAAGACCATTGGTGATTTTAGCAAACTTGGTAATCATATCTTCAATTGATTCATCTTCATTCATAGTAAAATTTCATATTCGGAATGCAAGAGATCAATCTTAACTCTCTTGACTTGTGATGTCCCTCGTGCGTGATAACTAAGTGTGACCAAATCTCATGAGCGGATTTGCAATAAATTACCCTAGCAATATCATCATCATTCAAGGATTGAAGCAACGCATAGCCAGCTTTTGCGTTGGCATCAAATTTCTTGGTGGTAATTTCAGACCATGTGTCCTCCTCACTATTGGGTACACTAGATGGTTTAGTCACCGTCTTTACAACCTGACTACCTAAGAATTGTAAGAAAACAGCCATCTTAACTTTTCATATGAGAAAGTTAAGGCCATTAAATTTGGATGGAGTCTTAATTCCTCCGGTCATATAAACTAGTGTAGTGAACAAACAAATAAGTGATTAGCTAGTGGATCTCTCTAAGGTGGTTAAAGCAAAAACTAGAGTATAAGGCTCTGATATCAATTGAAAGTACCCCTAGAGGGGTGAATAGGTGTAATACCAATCTAATGATCAAAAAGTGTGAAAATATAACCATTAATAAAATGAATGATACAAACGGTCAAATCAAATCAAGAAGTGAAGCTGAATTTCCTATGAAAGGCTCTAGAACTTCTCCTCTATATTCCTCTAGACAATGAGTTGAGGTGCTCAATTGTCTTCTTGATTTAGAGAATGAAAACTGACAAGTATGAATGATGCTAGATATGAAGAGCAAGTGAAATAAAAGTAAAAACACTAGTGCAAGCAGCTGAAATAGAGTAAGAGTAAGAGAGAAAGCAATCACAAATATAAGAGATTTGTTTCGAGGTTCGAGCACCAAGCCCTATGTCTCCGCCTTCACCGCGTGAAGGATTTCACTATCCACTAAGAATCTTTTCACAAAGGAGCCTCCACAAAGGAACTATAATGGTTACACAAGACCAGAGTACACAACTCTAGCTCTTAATCCTCTACACAAGAGGTAGCACAAATCCAATGAGATTTACAAGATCTTGATGACCACAAAGATCACAGACAATCTCTTTTACAACTTCCTATAATATTTGATGTGAGATGAGGCTCAATACGTCTGTGAAAGAGAAAATCAGTTGAGATGAATCAGTTTAAGAGCTGAAATTTTGCAGAAATTTGGTTTTGAAGTGAGAGCACTTGAAGAAAGAAAACTTGAAAACTTTTCTTTTGAATAAACTTGATTTTCAAATATTTTTCCCAAAAAAATTCTTAGTAATCCTCTACAAATGAACCTATATGTAGGAAAATGATAAATCAATGTTAGAAGAGCCTATCACGTCATTAGGAAAGAGATTAGACCCAAAAGAACAAATATACCCGTTGAAGAAGAAGTTAAAGAAACAGATTTTTAAAAATTAACCGTTACTATTACTTTAACAGAACCTCAGTCGCCCATCGGTCGACCGGTAGTTCAAATAATTTGAACTATCTGTTGATGTCGGTCGACCGCCCAGTCGACTGATCTCAACCGAGACCAAAGTAGTGCCAGTCGGTTGACCGCCCGGTCGACCGCCCGACAAACATGCACGACATGTACATACTAAGGCTATAAATGGCCCTGAGGTCTGATCGACCGCTCGGTCGACTGACCTAGCCTAGAAACATAGTTTTGGGTAAATTTTAAATTAAACTTATTTTTAAATATTTTATAATAGTTAGAAAAATGTTTTGGCAATACATAGGCTTTGGGATATATGATAAAAATAAGATATATAAATTTGAAAAAAAAATACATGACATGTATCAAACACCAAACCTTATAACATATCAAAGTGAGAATAACTAGATATTAAAACTCGTATTTGCAAACTTGAATTTTGTGTGTGTGTGTGTGTGTGTGTGTGACTTCTTGAGCATCAATTCTACACATTGTACTATATACATACTATTTTCTTATATAAGTTCTGCAGGTCAAGCAATTTTCTAGTGGGCTTCTCTAAAGAGTCAATCTTGTTTGTCGAACTTGAATCCTATCATTGAGCGAACTTGAGACTTCAATACTTTCTTTTGAGGAAGAAACACTTTGAATTCTCTTGAATCCTGAAAAATACTTAAACACTTGAGCTTGATTAGTACTAAATAACTGTATAAGTTTTGTTATCATCAAAATAAGAAGCCAGTGATTGCAACTTCAGGCGAACAAAATTCTAAAAGCAATTAGAATGTATTTAATAATTTAAAAGTTTTAACATTTTTGGATTAAATCATGATTTTTTTTAGAGTAAACGTTGAACCCCGAAGGTCCCCGCATTTCATTAATAAGATTTTAATGAAAACAACCCCTAAAATACATAATCCTCTCTACCTTTGTTGCAGCGCAGGTGCTGGAGGTGAAAGAAATAACAATACAAGTGAATAACTAAAATGCAAACGACAAATAGAGCCTCCCTGATGCAAAAAATAGTCTGAGTCTATAACAAAAGTTCGGGTATGCCTGAGCGACCAAAATCAGGACTCCACCATATCACCGATCACATCTACCCTGAAGGATCATGAAATTTTAATTTAAAGATATCAGAATTATAACTAATTTTTTTCTAATCAGATTTCAATAAATTTTTATATTAGCATATTTTATCAATTCAGCGTCCACATACATTTGAAAAAATATATTTTAAGGCTTTCAATTTAGATTTCAAATATTTAATATTTTTCAAAATACATCTCATATAATAAAAATTTACAACTTCTCTATTACGCCCAAACTAAAAAAAGATCGTGCATCCAACACTGTCTCTAATTCTTTTCTTAGAAATGAATGGTGGAACATTTGAATTGGTGCAAGGAAGTGCTAAAGTTTTAAGTTCTGACTAAGCCACTGTCGTTATATATGTCCTAAATTACTTTGGAAGAAAAACAAGAAACCTATAAGTAGCACTTGGATCTTGTATGGTCGAATGGAATTGGAACTTGAAATGTTTTCATGGGTTCTATGTGGTAGTTTTCCAATTTTTGAAGAGAAGCTATATTTGATTGGATGGGAGAAAAAAGATAGAGCCCAAATGAAATCATAGAAATGCCATGTAGAATTTTTCTTCCTGATGGGCTGGAAGCGGTCTCCTGCCCAGCTCTATCTCTTTCTTATGGATTAAAGTTTCTTCCTACTGCAGCCATCATCCTATCCAACTTCTCAGTGTCGGAGTCAAAGTTGATCTGACACCTGTTCTGCAAAACAAAAGTTAGAACCATAGAAACGAAATACGAAAGAATCTGGAGCCTAATCAATACTTACTCTCCTGGGGATCTGACATTGAAGAGAGGACTCTCTTGTGGTTCCCCCTTTTTGTCCGTTCCACTTGAGCCGAGCGCTTCTTGAGTCGCGCCTCAGGCTCTAGAGTTGCGCTCTTCAACCGAGATTTTGCTTTCCTTGATGAGACGTCGCTTGCGGAAGCGCTCCCCTTCTCGGCGGCAGGAGCTAGCACCTCGTCATCTTTTTCCAATGCCGAGGGTCTCAGAATGGTTGGAGGCAAGGAAGGCCTTCTTGGGTCTAACAGCCAACTCCAATTACGACGATCATAATCAAGCTGATACAGCTTCCAGAGCCTTTCTTGAACCTCGTCGTGGATCGACGCACCACTCTGAGGAAGTGGACCTCCGTTCCACTTGGTCAAGCGCGCCCACAGTCCCTAGCCAAGGCAGCTTCCTAGGGACCAAAGACGCGAATGATGGTGCCACGCCACCCATGGTTACTATCACCAAGTTGATGATCAACCTATCATATCTGCTCTGAGCAAAGAAAGAGCGGGCATCTTGATGAAATTTTCTCATCCCATAAGTGGCACAAAACTTTTTGACCCCGCATGCTTCAGGGGCAAAGAAAGCATAGAGGGTTTCAAAACCCAAAACAGCTCGCCAGGACCCAGTGTCAACTACGAGGGTGGAACATTAAAGCGGGCTGGGACATCTTGGACAAATGGTGTAAGAGGAAGCTTCACGCCCAAAGCCAAGATTGATATACACTGCTGGTAGGAGGCGACGTCGTGACGTTCGTCTCGGTAGGACACCAGTCCACCTCAATATTGGAGGGTAGATGAATGTTGTACATCGCCAACTACCCGTCGACCTCCTTTTGGCTACAAAGAACACACAGCTTGGGATCGAAATCCTTGACCTCTCTCTCATTCTGAGACCGATCCTCTTTCCTTTCACCTCCAGGGCACCTATGCTCCTCGCCTCGTCTTTGACAGTAACAAATTTTCCTCCTCTCTCCATTTCAAGGATCAATTGGAGGATTTGGCATTTGGGTGCAAGGACTTAAAGCAAAAGAGGAAGAAGGCAAAGGGGCAAGAAGATGGAAGATTTATAGGATTTGCAGAAAGTCCTAGTTTTCAACATTCCCCCTAATTTAAATGCTGGCGCTGATGTCACCTTAATGATGACTTAGGGCTGTGGCATCTTTTCACAGCTGGCCCTAAATCCCAAATATTACACGAATCCTAACTCACTCTGATGGCTCTCAAATGACAGCTATCTGCCCGGAGTGCACGCGGATGGGACATGCGATGTAATTTTACCAGCCTTTACAGATGCGACATTAAATGGAAGAGAAAGGGCGCCCAAGCTGCTCTTTCTTGAGTTCTCTCCAGTTGTCCTTCCACAAAATCCATAAGACGCTATGACTACTCGGTGAAGGGTCATATCTGAAGATGAAATTAATCTGCTCCCCTCTTTCTCACTCGAAGACTCCGAGAAGGAGGCAGCAGAGGGGTTATCTGCAGTGGTCAAATTTTGACACTCGTCGAGATCAAGATAAGTTTCTCACCGCGTCTGAAGCAAATCTAGGCAAACAACAAATCCGACATGCCTGCGGCCCTTTGCGGGCCCAAGGAGAAAGCTTCGGGTCCTGCTCTGAGCCCACACTCGACCTAAGTTACTTGCACGGATCCACAACCATCGGTTCTCTTTCCGTGACCATATCTATTAGACACCGGGCACCTGAAAACTCAAACTTGGTCGAAGCTATTCTGCTACTCGGAGGTCCCAACCTTTCGACGAAGACCCTCCATAAAGACAGTCACTTCCACGCTGGTTATATCAAAGCGACACGATCCCCGCAATTCATGAATTCAGTTAGCTGCCAAGTTATCCCTACGTTCATAATGTTACAACGCTCATACTTCAATACAGGCTGTTATGGACAGGAGCGGATATCTCTGCATGTCAATCCCAACAATTAAGCGGCGCGATCTGGATGGTCATTGGAAATAGTAGCATGCAAATTATGAAGCTATGAAGATCCGAAATATCCGCGCCATCAATTACAACATCAACAGGTATATATACACCTCGATTTCGATTGAGAAAGGGGTTCGCTTCTGATGACTACCAAAAACACCACATACATCTAAAATGAAGATACTTATTCTCACGCTCGAGGGTTTTTGACCAGCACCACACTAATGCTTCTGACCTGAAAGGTGTCCTTAATTTCCTCTTTTGTGTTTTTGACAGGAATGATTGCGAGCATCTAATTGTCTGTGGTGGAAATTCCTCACCACATGTGCCCCATGCGTTTCTCCTCCAATCTGCTTGCTTAACGGTGGAATCGTGTTGGGTATTTTATACTATTTTCTAAAACATGCAATATCTTTAACAAATTAAATTAAGGTAAAGCAATAAATTATTCTAAAATGAAATAACAATCATATTAAAATAAAACAAAAGAACCTGGTTTGGGGAATGCAGTCGCGATGTCGCTGCCCTAAAGGATCAAAAGCCCGTCTCCTTGTCCAGACGTTGAATCGGCCTTGTCCCCTAGCGGTAAAGGATCCCCCGGATTCACCAGCACTCAGCCCAGGACGGTGGGCAGAGCCTCTGCTCAAATGAAGAAGTTGCCCAGAAAATAAAGATGAAAATTCTTTTAAACACTGAAGCCATTCTCACGAAGAGTAGTCTTCAGGTTTTCTTTTAAGATGAGAAAAGAGAAATGAGTTGTGTCTTTAGCTATTGGAGTGAGGGTCTATTTATAGACTTAGAACCCAAGTTGTTGTAACCACTTCAACAGAAAATCCAAGTGGTTGAGATATTTTCTCAACCGATTTAGATTCTAAGACTTAGTCAAAATTGACTTAGTAAAACAAAATCTGAAATGAAAGCTTTTCCTTTTATTATAATACAAAAATCCAACAGTCCCCTCCAAAAGCTTGAGTTTCAGGAAAGACATAATAAAACAAATCAATAACCATCACATCATCAGATCATAAAACACGAATAAAATATGGGCAACATCATACTGTGAATTCGGGACAGGTGGACTTCACCTGGAACCTTCCTTAGTGAATTCATCGCCATCTGAGAGACATAGTGGACTACGCCTGGAACTAGCCTCTTTTACCAGATATTGATAGAATACACACACAGTAAGTCTTCATCTATTGAGCGAGCGGGTTGAGCGTTAAAGGCCATGCTCACAATAACCGACTCATGAGAGTTTCTAGGGTCAGCCCTGCCCCCCCAACCGCGGCCATCACGGTTCCTCTCACGTAGGTAAGTCCTCCAAGGGTACTACAGCTGGATAGTATACCCTCCACACTACATGCGTTGGACTTATTAAGAGTTAGACTCATCCTTACCTAGCTGTATCATAAGAGCATCTCACCATAGAGAAAGGGTAGTAGCTACAACGCTACATATAGGATATAAATATATCCGGGTTGATGCTCCACACGAGTTTCACCAGTCCAGCTTGTTACTACCACATTGAACCTCTTTCATGTAACCAGCTCCCAATCAAGTAGGTTGGGTTCCCGCTGTCGGTGAACTCTACTATGGGCTTAACCCCATCTCCCTCGATGAATCTAGGATTATACTCCTAGAAAGACCCTTAATCAAAAAGATTATGTTTTCTAGGGTCAGAAAATTGGCTTAACAACCTTTATTTTTCAAGTTGTGACAGTCAGAGATTTAACCCTTCATGACCACATTATTATGACTCTTGACATCTTTTATGAGACTTATAAAGTCTTTGGGTAATTGTCAGAGTCTCCCCAATTTGAATCCCAATTTGAAATTATAAGGTAGTTATAAAGTTTTTCTTGTAACCTTAGTTTCAAAAGGAACAAATTATACCATAATAGTTTATGATAAAACATATATACATTGTATTTGATTATTCAAATATTTAAAGTATATATGTCTATATTTATATGCTAATGAATAGTCAAGAAATTTAGGCAATCTAGCTTTATTAGATCCCAATTAAAGTTAGATGGGGAACAAAACCGCACATGGCTATTCATCATCTTGTACATGGCTAGGATTCCAATTCTAACTAATTTATTATGGTCCGATTATTATTTACATCAGATTCAATGTTAAAACTCGAATCAACCATAATTTGTAATCAGGGCTAATTCTAATAGATTTAATTATGTTCAAATGGGGATAAAATTCGGGTTATAACCTAAACAATCACTTTTTTAAAATTATGGTGTACAAAGGCTGATGATATATTTAATAAAATTTTAGAAATTGGGTTAGTCAAAATCTCAATTTTATCAGTCTAATTGGCCAGGTCGGCGTAACTCAGGTGGGAGGTTTTCCGCTCTTGGCGTTCCTTAATTACAGAACCACGTTGAGTACCCTTCCTTTGTTAAACACCAATTATATGAAATTTTGAGAAAATGATTTACCCTTTAATTTTATTATCCAATTGATCTAAAGAAACTCATAATCCTGTGCCTATTTCAGCTACATTAAGAGTATACAAAATAAACAAAATAAAAAAGATGTAGGGGATCTTACTTAGTTCCAATTTATAAAACAATATAATTTAGTTGGATATATAACAGAGTAAGTTAGAATTCAATATAAGAGTAGCAAGATTTTTTTAAAAGAACTTGAACTAATTATAGCATGTAATTTAGCACAAAATTAATATGTATATATATATGAAAAGTTGACAACTCCTTAGATGAAGTGTTCAATGTGTCTTATCCAATACATAAAGCAACAAATAAATAAAGTATCAGAATTTATTCATTCAGTAAACTGAAGATAAAACATGCAAGTCTACGTGTAGTGCAGATATATAAATTTTAAAATAAAGAAGGGTGTTGGTTGCAAATGTATATAAATTTGTTCATTTTATTTACAACTGAGATAGTAAGGAAAATGCAATAGCATCTAAACAGTAATCGATATCTTTTATAAGCATGCATCAAAACCATCATATAGATGACATAAATAGAGAGGAAGCACAATTGAGGCCTGGCCTTGAAATGTCTTTCTTTAACCTCGCATCCCTGTTGACAATGGCCTCCTTGGCTACAAATCTTAATAACAGATTTCACTCAATCATCATCGTCCTCAACATCAAAGCCTTTTCCATCACAAAAGGCCAGCCATAGAGCACAACTATGTCAAAAGACATTAAGGATAATCTAAGAATTTTAAAATATGTTATTACTGGCGGTCAACCTGATAGCAACCTCTAAGTTGTTGGCATATTGTGGTCAAGGAAAGAATGGACAAGAGGCCTAGTTGGAATACTGGAAAAGAGAAAAAAAAAAAAAAAAAAACTTCATTGGTTAAGTTTAAGCTTATGCAACAGGGGCAACCTCCAAAATTCCTATGACCAAGTTTTTTTTTTTTTTTTCCTTCACCAATTTGCATTGATATTTGAGGCAAGATATAAGACAAGGACAAATGAAAAAGCAATTGACAGTTTATCCAAAAAAAAAAACAGCAGCATTCCCATCTCTATAGTCCTTCACTATGACGTAAATACTGATGTAAAATGCAAACATTTTAAATCACAGGATACTGACAAATGTTTTCAAAATAAAATTAATAATAAGATACAAGTTGATCCAAACATGTTGCAAGATTATACATACCATGATTAAGTAAGAACATGTTACAGAGTTTTGGTATTATGAGCTTATTAGGTCTTAAAGATGGTTGTCAGTAAAGATTAGGTATATTACTGATGCATAATGTTAACAAACAAGTAGGTAAAAGAAATAAGAATAGGAAATACCACAGGGAAAGCAGTACACGTACTACCACTCCTCCTCCATCAAATAAATCGCGTTTCAAAGTCCCGATATCGAGATTCGCCTTCAAACTCCCAGATCGGATCACAAACACACACATTAAATAAATAAATAAAAAAAACTAAGCTGATTATTATGCTAAATTGATAAAATATAAGAAGCTATGTTTTTCAGAAAGTAAACATCCATGAACAGAATAAAGTAGAACACGTGAAAACAACTGAAACATACTTCAATGTAAAAAAGTGGAGGGAGGGGGAGTGATTGGAACAAAATGAACTTGCAAGGGAAGACAAAACACAAGAAACAATGAGAAACAATCAATAGCAGTTCTGAGACCAACATGATGACCAAACATGACCATTAATGCAAATCAAAGCAATGCTAACCTAGCCCGGGTTCTAACTGCAACCTAACAATTAACATGAAAGGCAATTCATCAAAAAAAAAACCTTCAACTAATATTGATTTAAGATGCTATATAGCATGATAACATAAATCCATGCATGATAATGTTTTCTTAAAATATCCTCCATTTATGAAAATAATACAAATCAGACCCACTTATTTCGATAAATTAAATAGACATAAAACAGAAAGCTTTATCATTTGAGAAGACCTTGGCTTCACACAGACTGAATCTAAGCAGAATCCATCAAAACGTACATCTCATAAAGGTATTATCTCAATATCTAAATTATGCCAGGTCTTTGGCTCAATAACAATAAACACAATCAAATACATCATCACAAATATTCACACGATACACAAAAAAAAATAGCTCTAGACACTGAGTAATGAAAAACGAAGAAGCCTACATAATGTTAGAACTCCACAGCTGAAAAAACCATTAGAAGGCAAGAAAACAGCAGCAAAAACCTAACTTTCACGCAGCTAGCAGCCTATTCGGTTCACTAAACAAAGATGAAATTTTGACCTCTTCGGATTATTCAAAACCCCGCATTTGCCACCAAAAAATCCTCATAATCTTAATACAATCACTCCAACATTAATAAAGCCAGTGTTAATTTCACATTAAAAATGGACCAATAACCTTGGTTAATTGGCATTGGATTCCTATTAAAGTTAACTGATATAATATTATGCCCATATTAAAGTCACATTTATATAGTTATATAGTCTCTTGAAATATAAAGGGTACCATGATGGAAAGGTTTTATTTCAAGGGGTTTAATTGCAAATGTGAGACCCACTTTTCTCCTCCTGCAAAGAATTACAATCTTACGCTCATTTTTTTGAGAAACCATCAGAAAAGAAAACTGTGAGTTTGTGCAAGGACAAGGAGACAGAGAAAAGAGGACCTTTTGCATTAGGGTTTGCAGGATCAAAAAGAAGGAATCAAGGATTTTCTTCAATCTTCATCTATTCATCATCAATGGCTTCAGGTATGGTGATTTAAAGTATTGCTCAATTATGCATTTGATTATTCTTGAGATGTTCTTTGATTCTTGATCCATGGCCTATTTTATCCGCATTAAATCTATTGTATTTCCAACATTTTGGTATCAGAGCTGTGTTTAAGAATCAATACATCTTGGATTAAGGATTATGGTAAATTAGGGTTTTTGATAACAGTTCAAAATCGAATTTTTGATCATTTTAATTGTAGAATTTCATGAGGACTAAATAGCCCTAATTTTATGTTCATATTCCTCTAATTATGCAATTATCAGGGATCAAAATTCAGGATTAAGAAACCCTAATTTTCCCTAATTTTTGGAATAAATCGTCGGAACAGGAACTGCCTCAAATAACTGTTTCGTCGACTATTAGTCGACTAGCAAGAGTTTATAGTCGACTAATTTATTTTCCCGAAAGTTGAAAACTCTCTGTTTCTAACAGGAGTCGACTTGTACTTTGGATTAGTCGACTAGTAAAGTGTATAGTCGACTAACCATTTTTGCCAAGTCGACTAATTTTTAACCGAGAGTTGTCTTCCAACAGGAGTCGACTAATAAAATTTTGTAGTCGACCAATAAAAATTTATAGTCGACTAATTATATGGGTATAGTCGACTAATCTTTCTTTGCCCTAGTCGACTGGACCTAAATGTGTAGTCGACTTGACTTGACCCAAGTCGACTAATCCTTCATTGTAGTCGACTAATGCTTGTTAATGTTCAATCATTAAAGTATGTTACACATTTAAGTTATTGTGTTAATATTGATTGATGCTTGGTCAAGTAATGTATTGAGGTATTATGGCTTTACTCAAATAAAAGGATTAGAGAATATTATTGGTTAGTTTTGTATTCATATGGCTTATTGATTTAGTAGTTGCCAAAGTGACCTATGTTAGTAAACCTATGAATATATAACTACATAAAAGACTTGTCAATGAGGGTGGCATAAAAGACAATAATATTCTCGATGGCGGTTCTAGTTAGGAGATTGGGACTGGCCCAAAGGAAAGTCTCTTTCAAATAATTATGAACCGGGGTAGGGTAGTGTAATTTATTTAACTTAGTAGTGTGGAATTGGATACCCAAAGGTAACATGACTTACTATCTAAGTGACATAAATTATATTAGACCTACGTAGGTGATAAAAGTTCTCACCTAAAGAGTGAATACTAGATATGCTTAGGTTTCGCCCAAAGGAGAAATCAAAGTGATATCAATAGTTCATCTTAATTAAATTTAAGGTTATTGTATTGATAAGTGGCCTAATGTGAGCAATGTCCTATTATGTTTCAGTGAACGTCCCTACTTCCCTTCACACTCATGCCACTAGCATTCCAGCCCTGGATGGTACAAATTTCTCTGAGTGGTTTGAGCATGTACAGTTTACACTGGGTGTCCTGAACCTAGACATGGCCCTTTTGGTAGAGAAACCTGATGAAGTGACTGCTGAAAGTACAGCAGAGCAGGTTAGCCATGCCAAAGCTTGGGAAAGGTCGAATAGACTCAGTCTCATGTTCATAAAGATGATCATAGCCAATAACATCAAGACTTCCCTCCCACATACTACAAGTGCATCTGAACTTTTATCTGCTGTAAGAGACCGATTTAAGTCTGCAGATAAGTCATTAGCTGGCACCCTTATGGCTGAACTTACCACCATGAAATATGATGGTAATAGAGGAGTTCAACAACACATTCTAAATATGACTGATAAGGCTGCTAAGTTAGGATCACTGGGTATGAAAGTGGATGAATCCTTCTTGGTACAGTTCATCCTCAACTCACTTCCTCCTCAGTTTGGGCCATTCAAGATTCACTACAACACTCATAAAGATAAGTGGAATTTGAATGAGCTAACTGGTATGTGTGTACAAGAGGAAGTGAGACTGAGGCAAGAAGGGCATCACTCAGCATTGGCAGTAACTCAAGGAGGTATCCATAAGAAAGGTAAATATGGAAGAGGTAAGAGATTTCCATCAAAGAAAGGGCATGACCATGGGGAAAGCAGCCAAGGTCATGGAAAGGCTTTCACTGTCAAGTGCTACTTCTGTGGCAGAAAGGGACATGTGAAGAAGGACTGCAACAAGAGGAAAGCTTGGTTCGAAAAGAAAGGTATAAATCTTTCTTTTGTATGTTTTGAATCAAATCTTGCTGAAGTTCCTTCTAATACTTGGTGGATTGACTCTGGAGCCACAACTCACATAACTAATTCAATGCAGGGATTCTTTACAACCCGGAAACCGAAGGAAAGTGAGAGATTCGTCTTTATGGGGAACCGTCTCAAAGTGGAGGTCGAATATGTTGGTACTTATCGACTACTCTTGAAGACGGGACATCAGATGGATCTTGAAGATACTTTTTATGTACCTTCGATTTCTAGGAACTTAATGTCAATATCCAAATTAGATGTTTTTGGATATTCTGTTTTATTCAGTTGTGGAAAACTCAGTTTAATGTATAATTCAATTCCGGTTGGACATGGAATTTTATGTGATGGTTTATATAAAATTTCATTGAATGATGAGTTTGCACAATCTTTATTATCTCTGCATTCGAATGTTGGTATTAAACGTGGCTTAATAAATGAAAAATCCTCTATTTTGTGGCATAGGAGACTGGGGCATATCTTCAGGGATAGAATAATAAGATTAGTGAAGAATGGGATTTTGGATAACCTAGACTTCACTGATTTTGATGTGTGTGTGGATTGCATAAAAGGAAAGCAAATCAAACACACTAAGAAAGGTGCCACAAGAAGTAAAGAACTCCTTGAAATAATTCATACAGATATTTGCGGACCACTCTCAATTCCATGTTTTACGGGGGAGAGATATTTCATTACCTTTATAGATGATCTGTCACGTTATGGTTATGTGTATCTAATTAATGAAAAGTCTCAGGCTGTTGACATCCTTGAGGTGTTCATTACAGAAGTCGAGAGACAATTAGATAGAAAGGTTAAAATCATAAGATCAGATCGAGGTGGTGAATTTTATGGAAGATATGATGAGTCAGGACAACATCCTGGCCCATTTGCCAAATTTCTAGAAAAGCGTGGTATTTGTGCTCAATACACAATGCCAGGTACGCCTCAGCAGAATGGTGTTGCTGAAAGGCGAAACCGAACTCTTATGGATATGGTTAGGAGCATGATGAGCTTCTCTAATGTACCCATTTCATTGTGGAATGAAGCCTTAAAGACTGCTATGTATATCTTAAACAGGGTTCCTAGTAAGGCAGTCCCAACAACTCCTTTCGAGTTGTGAACTGGTAGGAAACCTAGTTTAAGACATTTACATGTTTGGGGTTGTCCAGCAGAGGCTAGAATATATAATCCACAAGAAAAGAAATTAGACTTAAAAACAATATCTGGGTATTTCATTGGTTATCCAGATAAGTCTAAGGGATACAAATTTTATTGCCCTAACCATAGTACAAGAATAGTTGAAACTGGTAATGCCAGATTCCTAGAGAATGGTGAATTTAGTGGGAGTGATGAACCAAGAAAGGTAGATCTTGAAGTAGTAAGAGTAAATATCCCAATTACCTTTCCTTCAAGAGAAATTGTTGTCCCTCAGCTTGATCATCAAGTTGAGATACCAGAACAACATATTGATATTGGTTCACCACTCCATGAGGATATCGCCATTGAAAATATTGTAGAACCACCACAATCGGCAGCTTTGAGAAGATCTCAAAGGGAAAGAAGATCTGCCATTTCAGATGATTATGTGGTGTATCTACAGGAATCTGATTATGATATTGGGATTAATAAAGATCCAGTTTCATTTTCACAAGCCATAGAATGCAATTATTCTAGTAAATGGATTGATGCTATGAATGATGAGTTGAAATCTATGGACCAAAACCAAGTCTGGGATCTCGTTGAATTGCCTGATAACTGTAAGAAAGTCGGGTGTAAATGGGTCTTTAAGACCAAGCGCGACTCTAAAGGCAATGTAGAACGATATAAGGCCAGACTTGTGGCTAAAGGTTTTACTCAGAAGGAAGGCATTGATTATAGAGAAACCTTCTCTCCGGTATCAAAGAAGGACTCTCTTAGAATCATTATGGCACTTGTAGCTCATTATGATTTGGAGTTACATCAAATGGATGTGAAAACTGCTTTTCTGAATGGAGATTTGGATGAGGTAATTTACATGGAGCAACCTGAAGGGTTCGCAAATGAAGGTAAAGAACACTTGGCTTGTAAATTAAAGAAATCCATATACGGACTTAAACAAGCTTCCAGGCAATGGTATATAAAGTTTAATGATACCATTACATCTTTTGGATTTACAGAAAACACTGTTGATCAGTGTATATATCTAAAGATCAGTGGGAGCAAGTTTATTTTTCTGGTTCTGTATGTGGATGATATCTTATTAGCCAGTAGTGATATTGGTCTGCTGTATGAAACTAAAAGCTATCTTACCAAGAACTTTCAGATGGTTGATATGGGTGAGGCAGCTTATGTTATTGGCATAGAGATCTTCAGGGATAGATCTCGAGGATTGCTAGGATTGTCTCAGAAAGGGTATATCAACGAGTCTTGAAAAGATTTCATATGGAAATGTGTTCAGTCAGTCCTGCACCCATTCAGAAGGGTGACAAATTAAGTGGGAGCCAGTGTCCCAGAAATGACTTAGAAAAGAGTCAAATGCAGAAAGTTCCGTATGCATCAGCTGTTGGGAGCTTGATGTATGCAAGCACTTGTACCAGGCCAGATATCAGTTTTGCAGTTGGGATGTTGGGAAGATACCAAAGCAATCCAGGAATGGAGCACTGGAAGTTGGCTAAGAAGGTTATGCGGTATCTTCAAGGGACGAAGGACCATATGCTCACATACAGGAGATCAGATCAGTTGGAGGTGATCGGCTATTCGGACTCAGATTTTGGTGGTTGCCCAGATAGCAGGAAGTCTACCTCAGGATTTATTTTCTTGCTAGCAGGTGGGGCAATATCGTGGAAGAGTGTAAAGCAGTCTATCATTGCTTCATCCACGATGGAGGCTGAGTTTATAGCTTGTTTTGAGGCCACAAATCATGCATTATGGTTAAGGAATTTTATCTCAGCACTTGGTGTAGTTGACTCTATTGCCAGGCCGCTGAAGATATATTGTGACAATACAGCAGCCGTTTTCTTCTCTAAGAATGGTAAGTACTCTAATGGTTCTAGACACATAGAACTTAAGTACTTGGTGGTTAGAGAAAGAGTTGAGAAACAAAAGGTGTCAATTGAAAGTATAAGTACCACTTTAATGGTTGCTGATCCGATGACAAAAGGATTGCCTCCAATGACATTTAAGGAACATGTTGTTAGAATGGGTCTTTTGGGCAATCTGTAATGTATATATTGGTACTTATGTAATTGACATTATTGTACAAATAAAAGTTTGTTTCTGTGTTTCCTGTTATCCAATTATGTGTGCACATATTTAGTATGGATGTATGTTAAACAGGAAATGTCTTTACAAGACAATTACATGGGTCATTATGGTTATGGACTCAATTAGTAAGGGTTATCAATGTTGTGGTACATAGAAGGGAGTATGACGTGGATGTTGTATAACCGCTATGACTCGCATTGGTGGTCCAAGCTAATTGCAGTATTACGGTATTTCATATTTGGGCTTATCAGTTGTTGTTTTTAAAATTCGTGATCACGTGTCAAGGTTTTTCGGTATGGAATCTAATGGAGTCAAAAATGATTTACAAATGAGTCTTTTCTTTTATTTGTTTTCTAAAGTTTTAACCTAATCGGTTAATGGTCCAAGTGGGAGAATGTTAATTTCACATTAAAATGGACCAATAACCTTGGTTAATTGGCATTGGATTCCTATTAAAGTTAACTGATATAATATTATGCCCATATTAAAGTCACATTTATATAGTTATATAGTCTCTTGAAATATAAAGGGTACCATGATGGAAAGGTTTTATTTCAAGGGGTTTAATTGCAAATGTGAGACCCACTTTTCTCCTCCTGCAAAGAATTACAATCTTACGCTCATTTTTTTGAGAAACCATCAGAAAAGAAAACTGTGAGTTTGTGCAAGGACAAGGAGACAGAGAAAAGAGGACCTTTTGCATTAGGGTTTGCAGGATCAAAAAGAAGGAATCAAGGATCTTCTCCAATCTTCATCTATTCATCATCAATGGCTTCAGGTATGGTGATTTAAAGTATTGATCAATTATGCATTTGATTATTCTTGAGATGTTCTTTGATTCTTGATCCATGGCCTATTTTATCCGCATTAAATCTATTGTATTTTCAACAGCCAGATCCAAGACGAGAAGGGTATAAGGAGCATATCCAGTTTAAGAAATGTCCAAAATCACATCTTTCTCGTATTATCATTAAGGGGAAAAATACTCTAAATAGTAAAAAAAAAAAATGGTGTTAAATACTTGCGATCCTTTTCTCAACCGCAACAGATTTTATACCACCAATAATGATAATGACAATGATAAAAAAAAAAGTAATAATCAAACAAAAACAAAATTACTTGGGAATTTGGTCCCCACACAATTTCACTGAATTTGGGTGATTTAGAGATCTAGGGTTTAAGTTTTTCTGGGGAATGTCTTCTTCAGAGATTAGGAAGAAACGGGGTTGTTTTAGTTGTCGTGTACTATTGAAATTTGATCTAAGGAATGTATCATTGAAAATAGATTACAATCTTGATTACCAATCTACATAGTTCAAAATCATTTGATCAGTCTTTTCTTTTTATCTGACCAGTGAGTCACCATAGTAATATAATCAGCAAATGCAGTGCATTTAGGACACGACTAGATTAAAAGATAAAAATAAAATAAAACTGTTGTAAAACTCCAAGAATATAACACAAAGCAGAGAATTTTAGAGACAGAGTAGAAGTAGGAATTCTTATTGATTTCTGAATTTGTGTACATTGAAATGAATCAGGAAGGGCCTATTTATAGGAAAACCTTGGGGGCACTATGCAGTCGCTTGCGTCATCGCTTGCATCAGCACATAGTAAACTCATTTATGGTGCACAGTGGATTTGACGGGGGTGGGTAGCCATTGTCTTTTCTTAACACTCCCCCTTGGCTATCCACCATACATGATGTCTCATTAAAAACCTTGCTAGGAAAACCCAGTGGGAAAAAAACCATAGCGAAGGGAAAAAGAGTACATCATCTCTGTATACGTGTTTTTATGCTGCCTCGTTAAAAACCTTACCAGGAAAACCCTGTGGGACAAAACTATAGTAAGGGAAAAAGAGTGCAGCCACGTAAGCTCCCCCTCAAGTTGACATAAGTATTTCTTCTTCATAAATCTCGCTTATGACGCATCCCAATATCATGAATAAGCTTTCTGAAAGTTGTAGGAGGAAGCGCCTTTGTAAAAGATCTGCCACATTATCACTTGATCGGATATACTGAATATTAATTTTCTTATCCTTTTCAAGCTCTTGGCTGAATGAGAAGAACTTCGGGGGTATATGCTTGGTACGGTCGCTTTTGATGAATCCTTCCTTCATTTGAGCGACGCATGCAGCATTATCTTCAAACAGTACTGTTGGATCTCTGTTGACTGGTAATCCACAAGTTTCTTGGATGTGTTGAGTTACAGACCTTAGCCATACACATTCTCGACTTGCTTCATGGAGTGCTATGACTTCAGCATGATTAGAAGAAGTGGTAATAAGTGTCTGCTTTTGTGAACGCCAAGAGATCGCTGCAACTCCACATGTGAACACATATCCTGTTTGAGACTTGGCTTTATGTGGATCTGACAAATAACCTGCATCTGCATAACCAGTTATTTCTTATTTTGATCCTCTGGAATAAAACAAACAAAGTTAGTTGTTCCTCGAAGATAACGAAATACATGTTTAATACCATTCCAATGTCTCCGTGTAGGAGATGAGCTAAATCTTGCTAATAAGTTAGTAGCAAATGCTATATCTGGTCGGGTACAATTAGCCAGATACATAAGAGCTCCAATTGCACTTAGGTATGGTACTTCAGGACCAAGAACCTCTTCATTATCTTCGCGAGGGCGAAATGGATCTTTTTCTACATTCAATGATCTAACAACCATTGGAGTGCTCAAAGGTTTGCTTTATCCATGTTAAAGCGTTTTAAGACCTTTTCAGTATAATTTGATTGATGCAAAAGTATTCCACTTTGAAAGTGCTCAATCTGTAAACCAATACAATATTTGGTTTTTCCTAGGTCTTTCATTTCAAATTCATTCTTTAAATATATCATTGCTTCTAGGATCTCTTTGTGAGTCCCAATAATATTTAAATCATCAACATATACAGCAATGATAATGAATCCGGATGTTGTTTTCTTTATAAAAACACATGGGCATATAGGATTATTTACATATCCTTCTTTTAATAAATACTCGCTTAAGCGATTATACCACATGCGCCCTGATTGTTTTAACCCATATAATGATATTTGTAATTTGATCGAATATAATTCTTTGGGTTTTGAACTTAATGCTTCAGGCATCTTAAATCCTTCAGGGATTTTCATATAAATATCGCTATCAAGCGACCCATATAAATAAGCTGTAACAACATCCATAAGACGCATTTCTAAATTTTTAGAAACTGCTAGGCTGATTAAATATCTAAACGTAATTGCATCCATTACTGGAGAATACGTTTCTTCATAATCAATTCCAGGTCTTTGCGAAAAACCTTGAGCAACAAGTCGAGCTTTATACCTCACAATCTCGTTTTTCTCGTTGCGTTTTCGTACAAAGACCCATTTGTATCCTACTGGCCTCACGGCTTCAGGCGTGAGGATAATAGGTCCAAATACTTTACGCTTATTAAACGAACTCAATTCAGCCTGTATAGCGTCTTTCCACTTTGTCCAATCAGGTCTATTTTGACATTCAGTGACGGATCTTGGTTCAGGATCCTCACTTCCGTTAACAATATCACATGCTACGGAATAGGAAAATATTTTATCTATATTTTCCATCTTATTACGATTCCATAATCTCCTGTATTGACATAATCAATAGAAATTTCATGATTTTCTATATCTTCAAGATTTTTCATCTCTTGATTTGTCTTATTTTGTGTTTCTTCTGGAACACATTCTTGCTTATTTTGTGTTTCTTCTGGAACACATTCTTGCACATTGGGGTCATCGTGCTTATCTGCTCCTTTTCTTTTTCGAGGATTTTTATCTTTGGAACCGATTGGTCTACCACGCTTCAGGCGTGTCTTAGACTCATGAGTGACTTCATTCTCGGGTTGTCCTTTTGGGATTTCAATCCGAGCAGGAGCATTTACAGCTGGTATATATGATTTAGTCACTCTTTTTGTATCAGTGAACGCATCTGGCAATTGATTTGCTATTTCTTGTAAATGCATAATCTTTTGCACTTCTGTCTCACATTGTCTTGTGTGAGGATCAAGATGCAATAAGGATGGTTCACTCCATGTAATCTCCTTCTCCAGCTGTTTCTTTTCTCCCCCTAATGCTGGGAAATTGCCTCATTGAAGTGGCAATCGGCAAACCGAGCCGTAAAAACATCGCCAGTTTTAGGCTCAGATATCTTATAATAGAAGGAGATTCATAGCCGACATATATTCCCAGTCTCCTTTGAGGACCCATCTTTGTACGTTGTGGTGGAGAAATTGGAACATATACCGCACAACCAAAAATTCTAAGATGGGAAATATTTGGTTCTTGACAAATGCTAATTGTAGAGGGGAGTACTCATGATATGCACTTGGTCTGATGCGAATTAATACTGCAGCATGTAAAACTGCATGACCCCATACAGAAATAGGAAGTTTTGTTCTCATTATTAATGGTCTAGCAATAAGTTGGAGTCGCTTAATCAGTGACTCAGCCAAACCATTTTGTGTATGTACATGGGCAACAGGATGTTCAACAACTATTCCAATTGACATACAATAATCATTAAAAGCCTGAGACGTGAACTCGCCAGCATTGTCAAGTCTAACTCTCTTGATTGTATAATCAGGAAATTGTGCCCTTAATCTAATTATCTGAGCAAGAAATCTCGCAAATGCCATATTGCGAGTTGACAATAAACAAACGTGTGACCATCTACTTGAGGCATCTATCAATACCATAAAATATCTAAATGGTCCACACAATGGGTGTATAGGCCCACAGATATCACCTTGGATACGTTCAAGAAATGTAGGTGATTCTGTTTTTATTTTAGCTGGTGATGGTCTCATAATTAATTTTCCTAGAGAACAAGCTTCACATGGAATCTTACTAACTTGAAGGATCTTCTGGCCCTTTAATGTATGTCCATGTGAATTCTCAATAATTCTTCGCATCATCATTGAACCAGGATGACCTAAACGATCATGCCACAGAGTTATTGTCTCTGTATCTTCTTTAACTACCATTTGTGATTCTATCACATTTATATATGTATAATGCAATCCTGAGGAAAGCTTTGGTAGTTTTTCTAGTATGTACTTCTTACCTGATACATAAGTAGTAAGATACATATACTTCATATTTTCTTCAGTTGCAGACTGAGTATCATATCCATGAAGATATATATCATTAAAACTCAACAAATTTCTTTTAGATTTTGGTGAAAACAAAGCATCTTTTATGAAAAACTTTGTTCCATTTGGCAATATAAAGCTGGCTTTACCAGTCCCTTCAATCAAGTCTACAGGACCTGATATTGTATTGATGATTGCCTTTGTTGGTTTTAATTCAGAGAAGTATCTTTTATGTTTAAGAATAGTATGTGTTGTACCGCTATCCGGTATGCAAATCTCTCCACTTTTGGTCTTGACTTCATCATTAGAATAATCCATATCAAGCTTCATGCAAAATAAACAATTGGTAAGAATAAAATTTGAAACATATTATTATAAGGGAAATATTTCATTCAAAGATAAATTTGAAAATTACAAATAACAAAATATGATAATACATAACCATATGTCTAATTATCACCAGTATCATGATGGATTGGAAGATCAACAAAATCATCAGTAAAATCTGAAGCATCAAGATGAGTTGAATCATCAATAGGATCATCATGTTCAGTGAAATTCACTTCTTTCTCTTTTCCTTTTAAGGATGCTTTGTAAGCTTGCAAAGGTGCTCCGGTGTTCGGCACACTCTAGACCAGTGTCCTTTGGAGCCACATTTGTAGCAGGAATCTTCAGGATTCCGAAGAGAACTTTCACGAACATCTTTTCCTTTTTCATGTCTTTCTACATGATGCTTCTTGTGGATCGCGTTATTCTGTGAAGGGTTGTAAAAACCACTTCGGCCGCGTCCACGGCCACGTCCACGGCCACGACCACGACCACGTCCACGGCCGCGTCCATAATTATATCCTCGTCCATAATTTTTAGAAAATGCAGCATTTGCTTCTGGAAATGCTGCTGAACCAGTGGGACGAGACTGATGATTTTTGATCAAAAGTTCATTATTTTCTCTGCCACAAGAAGAGATGAAATTAGTTCAGAATATTTCTTAAATCCACGCAACCTATATTGTTGTTGCAGTGTTATATTAGATGCATGAAATGTGGAGTAGTCTTCTCCAACATTTCTTCATCTGTGATATCTACCCCACAGAATTTCAACTGGGATACTATTCTGAACATTGCAGAGTTGTAGTCGCTAACTTTCTTAAAATCTTGGAAGCGCAAAGCATTCCATTCATCACGGGTGGCAGGGAGTATAACTTCCTTTGGTGATCAAATCTTTCTTTGAGATTTTTCCATAAGACACCTGGGTCTCTTACAGTGAGATATTCACATTTTAAATTTTCATCAAGATGTCTGCGGATAAAGATTGTCGCCTTTGCCTTATCTTGTAATGTCGTAGAGTTTATTTCTTTAATGGTTTCAGTGAGACCCATTGATTCAAGATGCATCTCAATATCAATAACCCAAGACATATAATTCCTCCCCGTGATATCAAGTGGAACGAACTCAAGCTTTGCAAGTTTGACATGATGATAACTATAACAAAATATAAAATAATTAGAATCACAACATTTTTATTTCTCAAAGAAAACTTGCATGTCAACCATAATAGCTACAAGTAGAAGAGGGAAAGTGAACATTAAAATAAAAAATACGGGTACAATTCACTTGGATCCATATCTCCCAAAAAAACGATAGAAGTGTTGATGATGATGACGGCGGCAATAAGAAACATCAAAGCTGGACTAAGCATCTTGTGAAAAACTCGAACGCAAAGCTTCTAGAGATGAAAATTTTGAGAATGAAGAGAGATTGAGGAGTGAGTTATGTGGTTTAGAATTCACCAATTTATAGGATGAAAAATAGCCGTTTATAGCCGTTGGGTTTTAGCCGTTTGGGGATATAGCCGTTGGGGTTTATAGCCGTTGGGGGGAGAGAGAAAAATATTTATTTTATATAATTAAATATTGTAATTAAGGAAATGGTAAAATAAATGCATTGTACTATATATATTTACGAGCTATAATATATGCACGCCACTCTACTTGGTGGGTGTTTTGCAGGCATAATTAATAAAGCAGTAATTATTGAAATAAATATTGGCACACCACGCTACTCGGTAAACCTTTCAGTGGGTGTTTGTCCAGATATAATAGTAGAATAATAAAATATATAATGTTAGAAGCTTGGGGTTTAATCCACGCAAGCATCAAGTTAGATGTTAGTAAAGATAGCATAATCACATCACTTTACTATAAATAGGTGGCAAAGCCTCCTTTCATTATAGTAATGATGTTATATAAATATAATTAGTATAATAATTCAGTTTTCGTAATCACATCACATTTCTATAAATAGGTGGCAGAGCCTCCTTTTATTATAGCAGTGGTGTTATACGAATATCATAAGTATAGTAACTTGCCAATTTTACCTTGAGATTGTAGAGGTAGAAGCTGGGACTTGTGATAGGACTCTTCCTTGAGCAATGGAAGCAGAGGCTCGTGACAAGTTTTACCTTAAGCTAATGGAGGCAGAGACTTGACGTGGTAGGCTTTTTCCCTGAGCTGACGGAGGTAGAGGCTGGGGACAGACTAGAGTGATCGTGCTGATAACGTGTTGTAAAACTCCAAGAATATAACACCAAAGTAGAGAATTTAGAGACAGAGTAGAAGTAGGAATTCTTATTGATTTCTGAATTTGTGTACATTGAAATGAATCAGGAAGGGCCTATTTATAGGAAAACCTTGGGGGCACTATGCAGTCGCTTGCGTCATCGCTTGCATCAGCACATAGTAAACTCATTTATGGTGCACAGTGGATTTGACGGGGGTGGGTAGCCATTGTCTTTTCTTAACAAAAACACAATATTGAAAAGAGACACTCTATATATAATATTTTGATCCTTTAGAGTGTTGGGTATTTTATACTATTTTCTAAAACATGCAATATCTTTAACAAATTAAATTAAGGTAAAGCAATAAATTATTCTAAATGAAATAACAATCATATTAAAATAAAACAAAAGAACCTGGTTTGGGAAATGCAGTCGCGATGTCGCTGCCCTAAAGGATCAAAAGGGCGTCTCCTTATCCAGACGTTGAATCGGCCTTGTCCCCTAGCGGTAAAGGATCCCCCGGATTCACCAGCACTCAGCCCAGGACGGTGGGCAGAGCCTCTGCTCAAATGAAGAAGTTGCCCAGAAAATAAAGATGAAAATTCTTTTAAACACTGAAGCCATTCTCACGAAGAGTAGTCTTCAGGTTTTCTTTTAAGATGAGAAAAAGAAATGAGTTGTGTCTTTAGCTATTGGAGTGAGGGTCTATTTATAGACTTAGAACCCAAGTTGTTGTAACCACTCCAACAGAAAATCCAAGTGGTTGAGATATTTTCTCAACCGATTTAGATTCTAAGACTTAGTCAAAATTGACTTAGTAAAACAAAATCTGAAATGAAAGCTTTTCCTTTTTATTTTAATAAAAATCCAACAGGAATCATTAGTACTTTTACTCTTTACTTTTTGTTATCACCTATGGTACATTTGCTACTCTCTCTTTTTCCAAACATCTTGCATATTCACTGGCAATAAGTAACCGAAGCATAGCTTTCCTGGTCTCGATGGCCGTTTACAAGGAATTCCACTAATTGTTCACTGTAAGTTCACTTCCAAGTATCAACACGTTTCACTTCTGTCCCTCTCATTCTCGGGTCCAAAGTAGCATAAAAAAATGCCAACCTCTCGTCACGGTCGGCAGCACCCACGCCTAAACAAAGGCAATTAGTTTTGGTTGTTCAAAGCATTTAGCATGGACTCCACGAGGCAGTAATTTGCGCCTGCAACAATGCAACCATTTTGTTCCACACTCTTCTGTACTCATGGATAACCGTGCGTCAACTTGCTGGAATCATATACACATGGGGAGAATTAGAAACAAGAATGTGTAAAAGTTGATTTTTCACAAATCTATTGTACAGCGCTAAGCAATTAAAACTAGTTTTTCTCTCTTCTCCCTCTTTTGTGCCTTGTGGCATACCTCTAAATTCTAGAAAAAAATAATAAAATTTGAGGAAAAACAGTGACTTCCTCACAGCTTGCTTTTTATGTTGCCCTCAAGTACTATGAACATTAATTCATGAGGGATTTTGCTATAGACCCCTATGTCAAAACGTAATTTGGGCAAAATCACTCACAAAATTTAATTTGCTTCAGCCCTCTATGTGAAGCTCTTTTTCACATAACATACTCATCATAAATGTATATATAGAGAAGATATTAAGCTCCCGGTCGCATATAGGTAATATAAGTCGAAAATAAATTTTGAAAATTTCTTATTGAACTTAAAATGATTCTAAGTTTGGAGTGTAGATATCACATGTAATTCTAATTAAAAACAAATCAATTTGGGATATAAACATAAATTAAATCTTGAAATCAAAATAATTCAAATTTCTCTCCTCTTTTGAAAAAAGAGTAAGATCAAAGCAAATCCATTTAAAAAATTTCTCTTTTTTAAAATACTAACAAAATAAGTGTATAAGCTTGTTAAAACAGAATAAATATATAAAATCAAGCTTAGCATGTGATAATTGTACTATAAAAATAGGTATGAACATTGTTAAACATTCACTATATGTATGTATATAAATAGTAATTTAATATCACTTGAATTTTGACACATACATATATAGATAAATATGTATGAATATACAAAAATCAAATATCATGTAAATCATGTGTATAACTTATTTACTATCACCAACCTAACATGCAGTGTCAAAGAAATAATCAAATGTGTCATACAATGCAGGATCACCCAACCAACCGCCCACAAGGGTAGATATTTTCACAAAAGACTATTTGAAAATATTTGAAAAAAATTTAGAAATACTACCATAAGCTAATTTAATTCAAAAAATATTAATTAAAAACAAGTAAATTTCAAAAGAATACATATATAAATGCAAGTATCATCAAAACTAAGATATACACATTTAAATAAACTAAAATTGAGTACACAAAAGATATGAATCAAGTTTAACACAGGAATCAAGAGTGTATCTCAAAAGCTGTACAAGTATATCACAAGTTTTTACAAAATTTATATTTAAACATATAAACAAATAAGTTATACTTATAATCAAGCAACCAAAGCACATTTAAACTAAGATGAAGGATATAGATAGTTTCCGATACCGATAATGCTAACTCCATTTCCTCAAACCAAATGTGGTCATCCCACTTAAACTCCATGATAGTGGTGCATTTAATTTTGTTATCCATCAAGCTTTATGCATATCTATCATTAAGCCCCAAATCTCTCACGTCTTCTGAGAGGACACACCTACATCAAATAAAACGGGTGAGCCTTTTAGTACCCATACCTTTTTGCGTCATTGGGGGTTTGTACTCTTATGAACTCAAACTTTTTTATTTGTAAAATTTATAAAATTTACTTTATTAAAATAAAATTTTGTAAGATAATCTTTACGGTCACAATGTGTACATGTGTACACTTAGGCTGACTTGTGAGCATGATGTTGTGGATTATATTCATGCATATATGAAACATGTTTCTTACTAAATATTGATTCCAATCTATCACGCTTAAAAGCACATTGATTCAAAATTGAACCCAAACAATCAATTTTACTTTTCAAAACACAAATGTCATTCTTGCTACTAATATTAGCATGAGAAATAAAATCCCTTTAATTTATTCAAAGAGATATGCAACTTTTCATTTTCTTTTAAAATAACATCAAATTAAGTTTTCAAAGCATCCTTTTCTTTTAAAACAAAATCTCTTTTTTTTTGGAAATCAAATCAATTTAATTTTTCAAAGAATCATTTTCATTTTTCAAAAATTCATTTCCTTCAATCAATTTTGAAAATGAAGAATCATTCTTCCTTTTAAATTCGTTTTTATTTTCAAAATAATTATATTTTTCTTCAAATAATTCAAAAAATGAACCAATTTCTTCCATACTAAGATCTAAAAGAGATTCCGAGTTTACCTCAAGGGGGCCGTCCTCTTGGACCATGAAGCACACATGTGCAAAATCAACTTCACCATCAGTTCACTATTCTAGTCTCAAGTTGTGGCTTTTATTGCTTTCTTTTTTTGCTATCTTTCTTGGGTTCCTTCTCCTTTCTCGTTTGTAAAATATATCTTTCATTATCTTTACAAGTTTTGAGAAATCTTCATCATCCATTTCTTCCTCATCCTCCACGATGGTTGGTATGGCAACACCTTTCTTCTTGTTCTCTCTTGGGGAGGCCTTGAATGCTACATTGGTCTTCTTTAGAGATTCACGCTCCTCTCTTGCTTTCATTTCAATTTAATAGTTTGATTTCCTATGAATGCGGTAATATCCATCTCCTCTTTGTCATTTAGCTCCTTTAAGATTGTAGTTTTGACTTTCCAAGAGTTATGATGTGCTCTAATAATGCACCTTTGGATCATTGTTGATTGGTTTGTCTAGAGAAATAAATTCATTAGTTATAGTGGTAAACCGAGTAAGCATATCATCAATGGATTCACTATCAAGTATATAAAAACTGTCATATAGTGAATTAAGGAAATCAATTTTTGGTTTCATCACTTGTGTAATGCATTGATGAGTAACTACAAGATTGTTCCAAATATCATATGCAGACTTGTAATTTATGACCTAGAAATATCATCATCATTAAGAGCCTGTAATAGGGCATAATGAGTCTTGGCATTAGCCTCAAATTTTTTAATGGTAATGTCGGGCTATGTATCCTCATCACCCTAGGAGCAACAAAAGATTTAGTGATGGCCTTAGCTACACGGCTACCTAACGATTGCAAGAAAATGGTCATCTTAACTTTTCAAATGGAAAAATTATGTCCATTAAACTTGGGTGGGGTCTTAACATTTTCGGTCATCAGTGTTGTGTGTAGCAAGTAATGGGATTAGTAAATAAAGATCTCTCTAAGGTGATTAAACCTCAAAACTAGAGTCCAAGCTCTGATACCAATTGGAATCACCTAGAAGGGGTGAGAATAGTTGATGTGCTAATCAAATGCAAAAATTAAAACTTAAACTAACAAAATCAATACACAAATAATAAACAAGAAATAAAGTCGGATACCCGATAAAGGGCTCTGAACTTCTCCTCATAATTCCTCTTGAATAAGAATAGAGGTGCTTAATTACTTTCTTGGTTTAAACGAGTGCAAGCATATAAAATAATATCACGCATATAATGATAAGCAAGTAAGAGCATGCAAGATATAAACAAGAGTAAGTATGGGAGAGTGAGAGAAAAATAAGAGCAATTGCAAACACGAGAGATTTATTTTTGAGATTCAAACAACTTGTTCTATGTCCCTGTCATCACCACAATGAAGAATTTTCACTATGTATGATCTCGCAAAATCAATCAGTGTTACGAGTTCTCTCAAGAACTCTCATTCCTGCAAGTCCCTTACTCATTCCCGTAAGAATCCAATACATGAACACACAAGCTCGCTTCGAGGCTGCAATCCTAACCACTCACAATACAATGAAGAGCAACTAGTGATCAAGACTCTTGATCAAAAAAATCTCACTGCAAGAATAACTATAGGATAGGTATAAAAGAGATTGACTTAATCTTGTGTGAGAAAACTACGGATTAGAATTTGATGGCTCAAGAAAAACTCTATTGAGGATGTGAAAGTACCACAATAAACTTCTCTGTCAACACTTGTTTTCTTGATTTTCGAAATGATTACATATCAATGCATATTTATTGTCACATTTTC